>CM037859.1:10949974-11257474 GCA_021292105.1 Anadara kagoshimensis
TCCATAAATAAATACCTCTACAAATTAATATTTGTTATAGGTATACATAATCATAATGATGTCAAATTCCATTTATAGAACAAAGGTTTGCAAATGTTTCATCGATGAATATTTTGCATAAAGAAATGAAATTCGTAAGAGACTTTAAGCAACGTTACTCTGAAAGTGAAGCACAGCTACATGTAAAGAACCTTTCCTTTACATTGCACTAAGCTAATTGCAAATGTCAATCATTCTTACACTTCAACTATATAGTAGTTGGCATCCCAATATAAGTGAAATATCCTTTCTTTTGACGTAATACTTCATTCAAATAATAAATCATTCATTCAATGTAATTCAATGCAACACAAACATAAGAATTCTACAGAGAACACTTATTTTAACATGGTCTGCGTTTTGCTTCCATTGAAACATGAAAAGAGCCAACCGCGATATTCAAAAACAGACATATTTATCCCTGTACGAATCACAATCCAGAAGCAAAGTAAAAACTTTGGAAATGACAAGTAAGGTAAGACACGTGAATTTCCACCACGGAAGAAAGGCCGGGTACTCCGAAAGGGTAAGCGCCTCTTGCCTGTCACGTGTGTAATCAAAATTGCGCATATGAACTCTGAACCGTGTAGTATTCAACTGCAGTGAAATCTGTCTTTAAAGTTCACCCATAGGAACCAGTAAAAATTGGCCTTTATCGGTAGATTGTCCTTCTATACAGGTTCAAATAATATGAATAAAAACCAATGGGGATAAGCTTTTACTGGCCTTTAAAAGCAGATGGTCCTTATATAGAGGTGACAATTAAGGCAGGTTTGACTGTATGGTAGATATCGATTAGTTAAGAAATAATCAGCATTTACCCGTTGTACATTGTTGAATAATACACGGAACCGAATTCATATATGTAAAAATACATCACGAGATGATATTATTCTATTTTTCGATATACCACAGGACAATGTTGATTATTTCAATTCTCACATGTCTTAAATAAAAAGCATTGTAATAAATGCTGCGAACTCTTTCCTCGGAAGAACATTTTGTTATTCATTTCAAGAAAAAAATGTTCATTGAAACAATTCAGCAGTTGGGTTACTTCCATTAAAATAAATGGCTTTATATTATGAATGACAATTACATTACAACCATTGTTCGCGACGCAAAACATGGCGTCACAAGGTTTTTAAGGAAGGGAGCAGCCATGGACATATCATTTGTTTTACAACGGTTGGCTTTCTTCATGGTTCACATGAAGGAAAAACACAGGACATGTTAGAATTTTTAAACCGATCTTATCCCGGATGTTTAATACTTTACCTGGAAATAATACTCGACTTATCATTCCAGGAAATATAAGTAGGAACAAAGGTAAGAGTTTCAGATATCCGGCAAGTATTGATCCGGCTTTGGCGTTTGTTAGGTTCTTAGCTGCTAAAGATCGCTGAACTATGACCTACAACGAAATAATACAAAAAGATATTTGTTATAGGCAAACAACATTGAACTGCCTGTTTGATCTTTCATTAATAATATTCATATAGGCATGGGTAGTGTTAAGATTCACAGTTAATGAAAAACAATACGTTTCCCAGGATGTAGATGAAATATACATCTGTGTTTCCCTATACATTAATAAACATGGTATTCAGAATATACTGTTTCCCCGCACCATTGAATTCTTTACAAAGTGAAATATGTTTTATGGAACAATGGGAGTGGTTGAGCCATTTAATGTATCTAAAACCACAAAATGGGCATTTGCTACCGTGCCTGTCAACAATCAGAAAATCTATAATCAGTGCTCTACAAGACTGTACAATGATATTATAACGTACCTGATCACAACACCAGTACCACAGACACCCCAGTGATGACTGTACAACTAACTCCGGCCATGGATATTATAACGTACCTGATCATAACACCAGTACCACAGACACCCCAGTGATGACTGTACAACTAACTCCGGCCATGGATATTATAACGTACCTGATCACAACACCAGTACCACAGACACCCCAGTGATGACTGTACAACTAACTCCGGCCATGGATATTATAACGTACCTGATCATAACACCAGTACCACAGACACCCTAGTGATGACTGTACAACTAACTCCGGCCATGGATATTATAACGTACCTGATCATAACACCAGTACCACAGACACCCTAGTGATGACTGTACAACTAACTCCGGCCATGGATATTATAACGTACCTGATCACAACACCAGTACCACAGACACCCCAGTGATGACTGTACAACTAACTCCGGCCATGGATATTATAACGTACCTGATCACAACACCAGTACCACAGACAGCCCAGTGATGACTGTACAACTAACCCCGGCCATGGGTAGGCTCCATTTACCGGATCGAGAAATATATGGAAGGCGTCAGCATGTGGAAGTCCACAGGTGGAATTCTCATCTCTTATTTTAGGAAAAGATTCCATGTATTTCTTTTGTAACTCGCCCATACTTCCGACTTTGCTGAAACCTGGAATTAAAAAAGAACATAATTCATCATCCCTTACTATATTTGTATGTGTCTATTGACTGGTTGGTTGATTGTTACTAATATGGCAATTCATTGCTTTGGTAGTTCAGTTGGTAGAATGGTCGCTTCGTATGTGGTAGGTAGGGGTTCGAATCCCGGTCAGGTGTAACCAAGACTTTAAAAAAGAAAATGATTGGTTTTTTACCAAACACTCGGAAAATCACAGAGTCTTTTGGAAGAGATCTTAAAAAACGATTTTCCTCGTGACATGCTAATTATATATAATATCCCCCTGTACATATTGCACTAAGTTATCTGCAATTGTAAAATTAATGCCACTTCACCTTTAGCTGATGACGTCTCAATATAAGTGAACTGCTCTTGATTGGGACTTAAAACCCCATTCATTCGATCAATCAATCAGCCATTTAACTGATTGAAATAACCAGAAAACTCCGTATTGAACTTGTATATCCAACACGTTAAGGTTTCCAGGACAAATTCCTTCTAAAACTCCTTGTATTGAAATCACACAGATATAGTCAGCCAGTAATACTTTAATTCTTACCACAATTTTGACCAGCTAATGCCAGTTCAGCTTAAATCACCACTACCACTACCACCACCACACCACCACACCACCACCACCATCATCATCATCATAAATGTATGTGCCCCATGATGTAAACGAACGAAACACATGTTCTCCCTATACATAAATGAAATTGTCTGTAATGAATATTTAAATGAAAGGTCGAGCGGGCAGATCAATGTTGTTTGCATTTATCCGTATATATATATGACTTACTTATTCCTAATACTGTAAAAGCTCCTATGGTCATAACTGTTGTCTGAAACGTATCCGTGTACATCACTGCAGTCAAACCACCTACAATGGAACAGGAAAATTTGTACTAGTGTATATGAAAACGTGTATTACCCCGCAGATGTTTTTTACAGAGTTGCTCACTATACCGGCTTGTACTTATGTTGACATAAAATTATGCTTACCAAGTACTGTGTATATACCGGTTATAACCAACAAGACCACTATAGACAGGTACATGTTCCATCCCAAAGCCATCTGTATGAACAGGGAACCAGCAAATATACTGACCTGTAAAAAACCCGCAGATATACAGGAATGAGAAAGGGTGTACACATTTCAACCTAGAACAGTCTAAATGAACAGATATACAGACTTGTTATACAAAAACAATCCACAGCGAACCAATCCATGTCTAAATCACAATCCAGAAGCAAAGTAAAAACTTTGAAACTGACAAATTAGGTGCAACATGTAAAATTCCACCAGGGAAGCGAGACCGAATGCGCCAGAAGGGCAAGCACTTCCTGTTTGGCTAGTTTTACCCCTCTCGTGTGTAATGAATATATAATTTACCGCCAGTTTTGTAATGATGTACAGCACGATAGCTAGACAACTAAGGTAGGTCCGGATACGTTTACCACCATGCCTCTTTTCAACATATTCTGGTAATGTGTATACCTTAAATATACAAGTAGAATTTGTTTAAAATCACAAATTATTTACCTGGAATTCAGGTAGTATTATAACACTTGTCTGCCGTGAAATATGACATATATATATATAAGAACAAGCAAAACATACCAATCCGTGTCTAAATCACAATCCCAAAGCAACTTTGGAAACTAGACAATTAAATTAAAAAGATGCCTCAAAGACAATTCAAAAAGAGAACCCTGCAATATGTTTACTAGACCGGAAACACAGCTCTATGCATAGCAATTAGCCTACCATCCCCTGGTGACATTGCTCTGAGCACACTTTAATGTTCAAAATTTCTGCGACTTGCACATAAAACTCTATTTAATCAATCAATCAATGAAATAATTTTGGAAGCGGTTATAGCGCTGAATAAAATTATTAAACAAACGTGAGAAACAATTTGATTAATGAGATCAGGTTCTCCGGAAGGTACAATGTTTTAGGTTACAAAAACTAAACATATATATTAAGAATTAGGAGTTTGTAATACGTACCCCTGCTGAGATGTAAACAGGGAGAAATAACCAACCAAGTGCCAATATCAGGAATATAACCTGTAAATAACAATAACAAACAAACACGCCAATCAGTGTCCAAATTACAATCCAAAGGCAAAGAAGAACTTTGAAACGGACAAATTTAGTTTAACGCGCGATTACCTGGCCGAAAACCTGCAGTTGTAAAGATATAGCAAACGAGATGACAAGAAGAGCTTCAGATTTAACATTTATTCGTTAGGTTAATGTTAAACTTTCGACAGGTCTGTACTGTAGTTACACTCTCCACGTGTAATGCCAAAATTTTTATTTGAAAACATCTATGTTTTACTATTGGAGTTAAGACGTCGCGTGCTTTCTAGTCTAGGCTCACGTCATGTATAGTCCAGCCTGCCTTAAAGGCCACCTCTATATAAGGGCCACCAGCTTATAATGCCCAGTAGAATCGTTTCCCAATTATTCTCTATTCATATTTTTTGAACCTGTATATAAAGGCCACCTGCTCATAAAGCCACTTTCACTGCTTCTCTTGGGTGGCCTTTGTAGACAGGTTTGCTGGATTCCTACACTCCGGCGCACGTGGATTTGTTTACAAAACATAACGAGATAATTCATTTTTGCAAACAAAGGCTATTTTTAAACATTTACTTTACATTTGTTATTTAAACTATATTTTTGGCGTAACGATATTGATGCGTCTGTAATACAAAGTCTAACTACCGGTTACCTGACTAAGCAAGCTTCGCCAGATGGATCCCAATTTTGCGACAGTAAAAATAGAACACAATTATCTCCTAAATTGAGAGTGAAAGGAACATGGGACTATGAGACACCAAATATAAAGATACTTTTTAGCAATCTTGTGATGGTTACAGCCATTTTGTTTTGGACAGTGGGTCCCTACACAGCCTGTTTTCTCGTTGCTAAAGTAGCAAAGCAAAATATTTCTACGGTCGACCCAAGTTGACCTCTAGACATGTTATTCAACTCATTCAGACAAACATTTACATACAATCATTTAACTTCCAGTGATTCCTCTGTCATTTTTATTCCTTATAATATAAGTCAATTGGAACATAATGGTAGAATATGACCGCATTGTTTGAACTGTCAAACGTTTAACACTATGTTAACGAAAAGGAGCCAAGTCTAGGCTAGTGAGAGGTCGAGATAGAAAATGTATGTGTCAGTTGTTCGAATCCTGATTAGTTAAATCAATTATTGATTAGTCAAGATTTGAATTTGTATAATTTCAGTTCTATTGTTAAAATGTTGAAAACGATTAAAGTTCCATCTAAGTAAAGAGTGAGTTGAGTTGAGTAATGGTGTTTAACGTCCCAGTCAATTAAAGAAAAATTGTAATACTAGTAACACTATTGATTCGATAATTATATTTTGATTTTATTCATGCTTTAAATTTCTGCTAATCATTGATTAAACTAATCAGGCTTCGAAAAACTGGCCCAATTTACTCGAAACTTTATTAGTTTTATCAATAATTAACACAGATTTAAAACGTCAATTAAAATCATCATATTATCATCAAATCTATAGATTTATAGCCATGTGCCTCAATTTGTTAAAATCCGATTCACTAACGACATTTTCAACATTAATTTCACAAGAGATGTGAAAATATATTATTTAAATTTTGACGAATAATTGATTAAACTAATCGGGCTTCGAACAACTGACCCCTGAATGGTTAGCTAGTTACCGAGGAGCTGCCAAGAGATACAAATATAGCAAACAAAGAGCCGCGATAAACTGTTCATAATTCATTTGACACTAGTTCAGTGCTAAACTTGCGACAGGTCTGTATTGTATAAGTGTAAACAACGACGAATATTGTAGGCAAAAGACACATAAATAATAAATTGTTCATGACTTAATTAATGTAAAATTCGGTCAATTGTGAGTGTTGTATCCGTTTGGCATTTATTTAAATACAATTTACGGTTTAGTCTGACAAAAATATGTTAATACAGGATATCAGACAGTTGTATTTAATTGAAAAGAACACAATGTGTGTACCACTACAAATGTAATTATCACAACAGTGGTGGAACCGCTGTGAGATACTAATAGAATCTATTGCTACTGGTCATATGAGACAGGGAAATCTCAGGCCTGGGTCTTTAATATTTGGACCAGAACTCGGTGAAACCCAAGGTCTTATATGTTTTGGGCCAAGTGTACAGGATCGAGGGTTGAGATTTCCCTATACCATACACGTATAACCAGTAGCGATTGATTCTTTTTCTCACAACTTATGCCTTTAAAATCCATTCAAAGCTTCTAGGGTCACAGAAAACAGCTGTTGATTCAGGCGTAGCATGTAGCCTGTCTCACCCTATGAGACAGGCTACATGCTACGCCGGTTAAAACGCGGGATTTCTATGTCACAGGTGTGAGAAATATATCACCCAAATGTCAACTTCTGCAAATGGTTTAATCCTCGTTTTATTTCACATATAATGTTAAAGTTCGCAATAAACGATATTCAAAATGTATTTAGTTCACTGTTCGAAATTACCATCTACGTCAAAACCCTTTGACCTCTAAAAACGCAAAAATTACAGATAGCATGCTACACGAGGAAAGGTAAAAACCATGACAAAAACCGGAACAGAGACGAAATCATCATGCATTTATCGTACATCAGTGAAGGTTAGATGATTGGCAGAAAATGCAAGTTCTGAACCCCGGTCAAAACTGGTGGCATCTCGATATAAAGAAATACTATAGATCTAGTGATTTTTGCGATATTATTTTTATTTGATGAATAGAAGCGAAAACCGTGTTCTCTATGTGAGAGAGAAAAAACAACGGGTAAACAGTATGATAGGCATGAACACTTGGCCTGGTAGTTGTGGACATTTGTACGGAATTATTCATTATGCCATTATTTTTTTTGTATTAACGCCCCAATCTAGATTTTTCACTGATATCAGTCCAAGAATGGTGAAGGAAACCAGAGTGCCCAGAGAAAACCATAGACCATAGGCAAGCTAACTTACAAACTTCTGTCCCGAGTCGGTTTCAAAACTAGACGAGAGGTGATGTGATCCGTGAGCACACGCTTAATACCACTTAGCAACTGAGCCCCACTTCGCTTCTATTAAAATTTAGGAGATAGCAGATACAAGTAATAAGAAATGGTAACTGTATACTTACAAACCACTCATAGAGTACCATCGTTATCCCTGACGTGGCCCCGGCTCCAGCCAAACCAACAAAATGTTCACTTCCAATATTACTGGAGAACAAGGACGCGCCGACCTTCAATGTAAATAGTTCGTAAAATGATGAATATGTGAATATAAATTAACACGAGACAAAATTGCGATTATAAATTTACTATTTACCTAAACCCCTGTATGAAGGGTAATTAAGTATATTAGCTGTGTTGTGTGTTTTCCATACAAGCATAAAACAGAGCAAACTGTTTCATGCAATACTGAATGCAAAAAGACTTGCCCTTTGGAGCTTCTTTTAAGCGTTGCACTAACCCAGATCGCACCAGACGACAATATAAATAATGCCTGTCTACTAAGGCTACATTTAATATTTTGTTGCATATCACATTTGATTAGATAATAATAAGTTAACTTACTGCCGAACATGACATTAAAGTAACTTACCGCAAACTATGGTCGCCAAAAAGTAACTTACCGCAAACCATGGTCGCCAATAAGTAACTTACCGCAAACAATGGTCGCCAATAAGTAACTAACTGCAAACCATGGTCGCCAATAAGTAACTTACCGCAAACAATGGCGTCGACGTTCTCGCTAAAGTGTAACTTACCGCAAACCATGGTCGCCAATAAGTAACTTACTGCAAACCATGGTCGCCAATAAGTAACTTACCGCAAAGCATGGTCTCCAATAAGTAACTTACCGCAAACCATGGTCGCCAATAAGTAACTTACCGCAAACCATGGGCGCCAATAAGTAACTTACCGCAAACCATGGTCGTCAATAAGTAACTTACCGCAAACCATGGTCGCCAATAAGTAACTTACCGCAAACCATGGTCGCCAATAGGTAACTTACCGCAAACCATGGTCGCCAATAAGTAATTAACTTACCGCAAACCATGGTCGCCAAAAAGTAACTTACCCCAAACCATGGTCGCCAATAAGTAACTTACCGCAAACTATGGTCGCCAATAAGTAACTTACCGCAAACCATGGTCGCCAATAGGTAACTTACCGCAAACCATGGTCGCCAATAAGTAATTAACTTACCGCAAACCATGGTCGCCAAAAAGTAACTTACCCCAAACCATGGTCGCCAATAAGTAACTTACCGCAAACTATGGTCGCCAATAAGTAACTTACCGCAAACCATGGTCGACAATAAGTAACTTACCGCAAACCATGGGCGCCAATAAGTAACTTACCGCAAACCATGGTGGCCAATAAGTAACTTACCGCAAACCATGGTGGCCAATAAGTAACTTACCCCAAACCATGGTCGTCAATAAGTAACTTACCGCAAACCATGGGCGCCAATAAGTAACTTACCGCAAACTATGGTCGCCAATAAGTAACTTACCGCAAACCATGGTCACCAATTAGTAACTTACCGCAAACCATGGTCGCCAAAAAGTAACTTACCGCAAACCATGGTCACCAATTAGTAACTTACCGCAAACCATGGTCGCCAAAAAGTAACTTACCGCAAACCATGGTCGCCAATAAGTAACTTACCGCAAACAATGGCGTCGACGTTTTCGCTAAAAAGTACTTACCGCAAACCATGGCATCATCTTCCCGCCAGAAAGTAACTTTTGACATTGCCTCTGTTTGGTCGAAATAATGTCTGAAAAGACTAAATACAAAATTATTTTGTTTGAATTTTGAAAAAAAGATAATAAAAAGTCAGTTGTTATAGAGAATAGTTACCTAACATATGATTTGCGATATATATGTCGCATGTAGGTCTACTTTATTGACATGCTTCTTTGATAAAGCAAACTAAATATGCTATCATGCTACCATGTATCCATGGCATTTTCGAGAGTGTTTTGGTCTGCCTACTACTAGAGAACATTTAGCGCGACTATAAAGTGCTAGCTCACAGAGTCAGTTAACCGCAAACAAACATACCACTTTCCCAGTCACATTATCCTGGCACCGGTGTGAACCAGTCGATACCTGAGGAACTTATGTATTACCTGGTTGTGGTTCGATCTTCTGATGCCTCTTGGCGGAAGATCTACCACTGAGCCGCGAGACGGTAAGAGAAAGAGAGATAAGACTGATCAATCAATGCCGGGGCATATTTAAAGAGAGAGAGAGAGAGAGAAGAGAGAGAGAGAGAGAGAGAGCAAAATCATAAAATGCTACATTTCTAATTAATCAGAGGACAGAATGAGAGATAGACTTGCTAACAGAATATGCGAAATTTAAACTTCTTGCACATTTTAATTCGAAGGCAAAGTTGGCTAAACTTTTAAAAAACCATACTGAGACTTATTTTGAAATGATTACTTACCCAAAGTCCGAACCCCTAAAACAGCGATAAAATAAATAATAACAATCAAAAATATCTGCCCAATGGTCAAGCCCTTAGTCGTCGACATACTAGTATAGATATGTATACAACTAAATATTCTCAGGGTATCCATCAGACCGTACTCTTGCAGAGTCTAAACTAGTTACAGCCAGTGAACATGTGAATATATCACAGCCGATTTCTTTAATTTTGACACTGTGTGGTAGTTATGCAATCAATACAATACAATCTGTCGGAAGTTTAACACTGGTCTAACGAAAAGGGTTTAAACCTAACTGCAAATTGCAAGTGACCTAGTGGCATGTGACATACATGTATGGATAGCTATTGTCTGAAAAAATTTTCCAGATATATAGGCAGTACGCAGCTGTCGGAGAGCTGTCGAGATATAACAAACAAAATAGTGGGATCAGCTGTTGGTTAAACTTTTGACAGGCATGTACTGTGTGTGTTACCTGACGAGTATATAAATTTATGTTGTTAGTGAAATAGGGACTGATTGATAATGATGAAATGTGTATGTGTACAAACAGTACTACGAGGCGGAGCTAATGACAATGTGTTTTTATGAAGTATATGAATGAGGTTTGATAAGATAAATGAATAATTACAAGTTTAAAAGATTTGGTTACAGTGGAATGGTGTTGCATTAAAGTAGAATGTCAAATGAATTCAGGCTGTATTAATGATAGTTGATATAAAACATAATATTATGTAATTTAGAATGATTTTTATCGCCATAGAATAGCTTTTTTAAATGTAAGGTCAGGACGGAGTTTTGAATATCTCGTACATGTATAAACAACCATAGAGAACAGGACATGTACTGTATCTGATTTAAGACAAAACATTATTAGAGGGAGATAACTCTAATGCACACAGTTACGCCTGTTTATCATTTCACTTACTACATATTCAGTTCAGGGGTAGAACAGAAAACCATTTCGAATATACGTTACGCTATAGTTTGATATTAATCTGGAGGAATACCGACTTGTCGTAAATATTTGTGGATTACTTCCCTTAAATTTCATTGCTATAATATATTATTCATATTCAGTACAACTATTATTTTTATATTTTTATTAAAATACTTTGTTTATATTTTACAATTAAAGTCTAACAAAAACTAAGAAAGTCAGTTTTTATCAGACGCACATTGAATTCATAATGATGCACAACACGTAGTAAAGTGTAAAGGTAAGCGAGTCCTTTTATTCGCTGATGTGGAAGACGAGCTAGGGGTACTTGGACTTCACCCCAAGAATTTTTTTGGAAAATTAGCATAAAATCCTGCAATTTTCTGCAATCTGAGGTAGTGAGATATGCAAATATAATATCATGGACAGAGATAAAGGGGGAGAAGTTCTGATCCACGAAATCCCGAAACTGGTCCCGCCTGTGGAAAATGTACACCATCATCACAGTATTGTTGATAACTTTGATGTCTCTACGTCCAGGATTGCCCTGGATATATAGTTCTATGTTCCATTCTCAATTTTATGATTACACACGTTGCGGGTGTAACTAGCTAAACAGGAGGTGCTTACCCTTCCGTAGCACTCGGTCTCACTTTCCTGGTGAAGTTTAGGTATCTAACCACTTTAAGAATTTTTACTCCTTGCTTCCAGAGCCTCTTAAATTTTATTATGTAAACATCATGTAATTTTTATCATTCATAGAGCTCCAATGAGAACTCTATGCGACGTGAGCTTTATGGCATAACAACGTATAGTTATTGAATGAAACATCATCATACATAGAGCTCCCCTGAGAACCATATACGGTCGTAGCTCTATATGGCCTAACAATGCAGTGTTATTTAAACACCATTATGTATAATGCTCCTATGAGACCTCTATACGGCGGGAGCTCTATATATAAAAACCATCATGCATAGAGCTCACCTAACATAACAAGGTATAGTTATTCAAACATAGAAATGAAATGAAGCGCTAAAAATATTTCCTGACACGTCCTGATAAATTGTACATATTATATTTATTTTTGCTGTAACTTATATATTTATTATAAATTAATATCTAGGATAATGTTGACATTAGAGTCAGGTTCATATAAATCCAGGTCATTGGAGAACGACATTGTATATCAATTAATTATACATGTACTACACAATTCATATACTAGTGCATGTATTGGCAAACAACATTGAACTGTCTGCTTGACCTTATATATTATTTATGGGGGAGTTGATTGATGTATAAAGTGTTTACAAAATGGGAAATTGTATTTTCAAAGCGTATACACATGCATTGTGTATGTCTTAACTGCGAATCCTAACATACACTACCCATACATGTATAGAGTTGATCGGTTTCCGATAGGCGTACATTGTATATAAGATTCAAAATTAGCTGAGTTGAGTTGCACCTACATGTATATCGGTAGTACTTATATATATAGGTGAAGGTACTGTGCGTTGCGCTGATGGCAAAATACAACATGGTTCTTCATCGTGCCATGCCTATTTGCCCATTGTGTCACGGAGCTTCGTTTATTTTAAGTTCCATTCCGAAAGAACCGTGACTTTCACTTCGTAATATTAATGCTGAGTGCTTAGCGAACGCACGGTCACTACCCACTTTTAAGTCGGACCCAGCGAGTAATATACCAGTGGTATTCCCAATCAGATGTCAAGCGGACAGGATAATGATGTTTGCCTATTTACTGCTTACATAAGTGGAGTGGGGTAATGGAGTTTTATGCAGTTCAATATTTTTTCACGTTTATCAATGCGGTCAGTTCATGAATGGTTGATAAAACAGGAGTACACACAGGCAAAACCACCTACCTTCGAAAAGCGATTGACAAAACTTTTATTTTTCACTTTAGGATCTGCCACGAGTGGGGTCTGAACCTAAGCAGTGATAGTCGCTGTGGTCCGTAAATACGCGCATAGACCACTTAGCCATCAGAACCCATGCACTTATCACATACTTTATGTATCTTGCATTCAATGTTTTGCAAGTTCGTTTACTATATACTGTAAACGTATTTATTTTCGTTATGTACTAAGTTTCGTGGTCGTTTGTTTTCCGGGCAGAGTTTAGAGCGAAAAGTAAATTATGCTAATTGTAGTGTCATAGTGCATATTTAAACAACGCGAAAAATTTAACTACGCGAATATGTCTAACTTTCATTTACTTTGAAAATAAGTATACGCGAAATTAAATATGTTTACAGTAATAATGTATACCTTATGTTCCACTCTATACTCTAAATCAACATTGATACAAATTAGATTTAAAAAAAAAACTATTGCCACTTTGCCACAACTGCAACTGTCCTCAAGACAACCGTACAAAAATTTTTCGTGTACAGCCTTATATTAACCACAGTGTACATGCCAAGAAATATTTAAATATATACCGGTATTTATTGCAATTTACTGTATCATAGTGTATGTCTAATTACATACATACTACTTGGCATATGGGAGCGTGTTTTATGTCCTGACATATAAAACACGACACATACATATTCCTACTGTCACGTGATGGAATGTGGGTGGAGTCACAACCTGAAAGTAGATTGCATTCATTAAAATTCTATGATTCAATATTTAAAGTAGTGTGGCAATTCTATTTCTTTTTTTTTCTTTTTCAATTAAAGAAAAGACATCCATGGCAAAAATAGTAATACCATTGTTTCACCATTTTATATGAAAATATTTTGGCATATACATGGAAGAAACAATGTTATTATATAAGTAGCAACATATTTATTATCAGTAAATACAAATAATACAATTATACAAAACTAACTGTAAACTGGATTCAAGAACAAGCGTGAGCTCTCCAGAACAACTTTACAACATATTGAAAAACAACCTTTATTGTCAACTGTCAACCCGAAACCAATTTAATAAGACACTATCTCGCGATTTGCACTACAGGGGCGGATACAGGATTTTTTGAAAGGGGGGTTGAGAACTATCCAGGATTTTTGAAAGGGGGGGGGTTGGGATCTATACAGGATTTTTTAAAGGGAGGGGCGAGAATTATATCAATGTTAGATGCGAGCGCCGAAGGCGCGAGCTTCCAGAGACGATGGGTCTAGGGCAGAGCCCCGATGGGGGCCAAGAAAATAATTTTAATCAGTCAATATCTCACTCTCTCTCTCTCTTTAAATTTTTCAAAGGGGGGGGGTTGCAACCCCCGCAACCCCTCCCCTAAATCCGCCACTGCACTATGTGTTAACAGTGAAACAACAAAGATTGTTCTACAGTAATTCAAAATATAATGGCCGTAACTAAAAAGCAGAAGTTTATAAGTAAACGGATTAACTAATAATAATAATAATAAGTAGTAGTAGTAGTAGTAGTGTGGTACTATTGAATTTTAATAAAATATTTACAATCGCTGATTTTTCTTGCATAAACTTATTGACAAGAATAATATTAATTTAATATTTCAGTAAACTAGCACGACCAGCCAACCTCTCTTCAAGTCTGATTTTGGTTTGCGTTTTTTACTATGACGTCCAAAAAAAGTGGGACTAAATGCGTTGAAGTGATGAAATGACGTCAAAGAAGGCGGTACTAAATGCGTTGAAGTGATAAAATGACGTCAAAGAAGGCGGGGCTAAATGCGTTGAAGTGATGAAATGACGTCAAAGAAGGTGGGGCTTAATATTCTGAAATATGAAAGACGCTGTTCTAATCACTGACAAAACCAGCGGATAAGAAATAAAAAGAATTAGCAATTCTGTCATCAACTAAAACGCAATTTTATTAAAATTGCCACTTCAGAAATTTTGTTTATACCCCGTAAACCACAACAAATTGAGAGTTATTTCTAAAATAATGCACATGACACTACAACAAAGCTATTCACGCAAAAATTGGTAGTAGTAATGATTTTAAAATGTTGTAGAAATGTAAAGCTTTGAAACAAAAGACAAAGTAACTAACGCGTAAGTAAAACGGTAAGTCACGTGATTAAATGTTTCTATGGATTCAAAATATTGATCAACCAATTAAGATGGTATCTGGTTTCTCTTCAATTTCGATGCACTTAATCCTTGAATTTGTACAAAAGGATAGGAAATTATTTTATCAATATATTGCTCAATGTGGAGTAAACCCGTTTAGAGTGAGAAGTCATATTTTAATTAATGAATGTAAATATAATAGCTATTTGTGTACCTAATATGTTTGTATGTTTAAAATCTGATATGAGTGCAGACCTGTCCGAAGTTTAACACGGACTCAACTGAGAGGGACCTTTAAGCTCGGCTGCTGATTGGTCGAGACAAGGAGAGCTAGTGACCAAAAAGCTGCCGAGAGATAGATAACAGCTACAAAGATATAGCAAACGAGAGGTCAATATGAGCTGCAGATTGGACAATATTTGTTACCTTGGTGTTAAACTTTCGACAAGTCTGTACTGTATATTTCGTACTACCTCCAGTGGTTTGAGAGAAATAATATGATCTGATGATGATGATGATTATGGTGACTATATAGAAGTAAAAAAAATCAGATTTCTATACAAACACGTCATGCCTCACATATCTTGATAATTTGATTGTAAGGTTGAATAAAAATAATTAATTTTGTACGTTAGATCAATATACATCCCGTTATTTTAACAATACACCATAACTGATAAACTTCAGTTGGGATTCTTTACTGTGAGTATGTTATATACATCTCTTTTTAACTTTTTCTTTAATTTCCAGACCCTAATTTCAAATAATTCCTTGTAATAATTGTATTAGTTTTCAAGATATTCATACATTTAAGGTGTCATTTCGAAGATCATTATGAGCGTATACCATAAATATTCTAATTTTTTTAAACTGTTTAGTTTAATTACCATAAGAGATCTCCACAATTTGCCAGATTTAAGTTAAGGAAAATTTTAGTTAAGAAATGATTGTGAAACTGGAGCCTGGAATAATAGTGAAATTGGCCTGAACCAAGATTTTCCTTAACTGAAATCTGGCAAAATTTCAAATCTTTAGAATTTTGTTAATTTTTAAGGTAGTCAGTAATTTAATATGTCCTTTTGAAGATCACCTTTTAGCTTAAAATATTAGTATTTCATTTTGTCAAAAAATATTTATTATTCGTTTAAAAAATTGAGATGTACTTTTAAAAACATCATTTTACTTTTAAAATTAGTATTTCATTTTGTCATAAAATGTTTTAATAGTTATAAGTATATGATGTTTAAAATGTGCCTAATTTAAGTAAAGGAAACTCTTAGTTTAAAAATGATAGTGAAAATTGAGCCACGGTGGGACCTCTGTGGCCGAGTGGTGAAAATGGCGCCTTGTGATCACAGTGCCTCTGAAAGCCTTGGCTCGAATCCCATTCAGGACATGCATGTATTCTACTTTGAAAAAGTTTGTCAGTTCTCTTTGTCAAAGTCGATAGTTTTCGACAATTTGATTTATTCATCCATTCCTGAACTAACCACCTCGATATAAGGGGGACATTTTAGTAGAAGTAGAACACTATTTATACTAGTAATTATGATATTAATAATGCAAAATATAAAACATATGTTTGCAGTTCATATTTGTTCTTTGTACAAAGTTAGGTTTCATTCGGGATTATAAAAATAATTTAACACTGAATTAAAAATTTAATCATCAGTTTATTCCAATATGACAACATATAAATCTACTGTAATCATATATTTGTGGATAATAATAAATCTACTGTAATCATATTTGTGGATAATAACCAACCGGCCACTGTTTCACAATCATTCATTAGCTAAGATTTTCCTTAACTTAAATCTTGCAACATTTCAAATCTTAATAAGTTTGTCAATTCTGAAGATATCGTGGAATGTAAGATGTCATTTCAAGATCACTTCAAGCTTAAAACATTTGTATATAGTTTTGACAAAAATATTCATCGGTAGTTCCAAAAAGAGATAAGAAATATTTGCTTAATTTAAGTTAAGGAAAATTTTAGCTAAGGAATGGTTGTGGAACTAGGGCCTGTTAACACAATTTCATCCACAAAAGATATATTTAAAAAAAATAATATCTACTTAGTAGAATAAGTTTATAGAATATTTGCATATATAAAACGAGTGTATCAATAATACACACGTGGCGGATGTGGCTAGATGTAGCTAAACAGGAGATACTTACACTTCCGGAGCACCTGGTCCCACTTCCCTTGTTTATATTTGTTACTTAATTTGTCAGTTGCAAAGTGTTTACTTTGCTTTTGAATAGTGCTTTGGACATGGGTTGGTATGTCCGTTTTTTGATTTAAGATACGTTGAAAAGTATCGTGCAAAAGCAATGCACACAGCTCTATTCAGCTTGAAAGCAGCGGGTTACTTAAGTTGGTTACAATTCAAATTCAAATTTCTTTCATAGGAAAACAAATACACGTTGATAAATATATTAAATAAAATATAATAATGTATATACAACAACATTAGTTTAGGCAATATGTATAAGAAAATCAAATTATTTCGATACAGTTTTAACAAATCAGGATCTTGAAACAAAAGTAAAACTCTTATATTAATTAACCAGTTTCCGGTGCTTCTATAATATTACATTTTATACAACAAGGCATTAAAGAAGCATTGCTTAAATTTTGCATTTGTGTTTAGGTATTTCTTCTGTGATTTGGACATTGATTAGTATGTTTGTTTTTGTTATAGTATTTGTATGGTATTTTTTTTTTTTTTTTTTTTTTTTTTTTTTTGCATTAACTCTCCGGATTCGCTTCTTCGCGTTTAGATCGAAGCAACCCAAGATGAAGAAGGAGCAAAGTTGTTATAATGCGAAGGAGATACAATACGATGGCGAAGAAGCGAATTGCGATAAATTTATAATGCAAAGGATCGAAGGACCGAAAGCAATATCGCTTCTTCGCCTTCAAAACTTAGCTCCTTTTCCGTCGTATCTTCGGTCCTTTGCCACCATACCTTTGCCTGTAAAACTTCGCTCCTTTGCCATCGTATCTTCGGTCCTTCGCCATATCGCAACTTCGCTCTTTCGCCAACATACCTTTGCCTGTAACACCTCGCTCCTTTGCCATCGTATCTTCGACCTTTTGTGTTATCGCAACTACATCCTTTCGCGAACATGTTTTCGTTCTTCGCGTTTAGCATGTTCAGGTGGTAAGAGCAATCCTGCAAAGAGGTATGGCGGGTTTGATAGGATTTTGTCCTAAATGGACCATTTTGGTTTTTAAAAAATAAAAGACTAAATATTTTTGTACTTAAATAAAAAGTAACAGTACAAGATAAAACATATCAAAATGAGAAAATAAATACCATATTGTTAAATAAAGGGAGATAAGTATTTTTAAAAAAGGGACCCTACTAGGGCTACTGCTGTGACTTTGAAACTGATTTATTTATAATGCAATATAGTTCATTGTGATTTTATATCAGGGAAATCATGATCATATAAAAATTATTTTGCTGTGATTTTTATCGTAAAAATTACATTTGTCTTATTTTTTTCTGTTTGATGCATGAAAATATTTATTTGATGGATAAAACCTTTCAATGCTATAATTGTATTCTGGGTAAGTAGATTGACGTCATTGCGTTATAATGTTCTATTAATTAAATGTATCGTACAATAAAAAAGTTTGCAAAGTTTCACATATCGCCATATTACCACGGAAATAAAGATTGAATTGAATTGAATATCTAACTTTGTATCAAAGCGACGATAATTAACTCAAACTGGTAGATATTGTAAGTAAATGCAGTTTTAATTAAATTAATGACAGATATCATTTATTTCTCTCAGATATTTGTTCTTGCTGTATTCATAACGGAATATTCAATGATTGTAATTCATCGATTGTTTAAATAGAGCTGGTTTTAATTACGGTACAGACCTGTCGAAAGTTTACACTGACGAAACTGAAAGTTAGCTCTAACTTCAGTTGCTGAAATATACAGTATAGACCTGTCAAACGTTTAACACGGAGACCAAGTTCGGTTTCTGAGTGGCCTAAATATAGATAGCTAGTGACCCGAAAAGATCCTGAAAGGTAGATAACAGCAGCTGCCGAAAAAATGTGGAAATAAAGGTGACGAGGGGTCGCATTGATCTGTCGATTGGTTAACCTAGTGTTAAACTTTCGACATGTACGTACTGTTGACAGCTAGTGAAAAGAGAGCTCCTGAAAGATATACAAAAGATGCAAAGATAAAGCAAACGAGAGACCAAGATGAGCCACAAATTCGCCATTTATTGTTAGCTCAGTGTTAAACTTTCGACAGGTCTGTACTGTATGTGTATCTCTGCGACACGACAGCCGAGTAACGACTCCTTTTTCGTTAGCTCAGTGTTAAACTTTAGACAGGTCTGTACTGTATGTGTATCTCTACGACACGACAGCCGAGTAACGACTCCTTTTTCGTTAGCTGAGTGTTAAACTTTCGACAGGTCTGTACTGTATGTGTATCTCTACGACACGACAGCCGAGTAACGACTCCTTTTTCGTTAGCTGAGTGTTAAACTTTCGACAGGTCTGTACTGTATGTGTATCTCTGCGACACGACAGCCGAGTAACGACTCCTTTTTCGTTAGCTCAGTGTTAAACTTTCGACAGGTCTGTACTGTATGTGTATCTCTACGACACGACAGCCGAGTAACGACTCCTTTTTCGTTAGCTCAGTGTTAAACTTTCGACAGGTCTGTACTGTATGTGTATCTCTGTGACACGACAGCCGAGTAACGACTCCTTTTTCGTTAGCTCGGTGTTAAACTTTCGACAGGTCTGTACTGTATGTGTATCTCTACGACACGACAGCCGAGTAACGACTCCTTTTTCGTTAGCTCAGTGTTAAACTTTCGACAGGTCTGTACTGTATGTGTATCTCTGTGACACGACAGCCGAGTAACGACTCCTTTTTCGTTAGCTCGGTGTTAAACTTTCGACAGGTCTGTACTGTATGTGTATCTCTGTGACACGACAGCCGAGTAACGACTCCTTTTTCGTTAGCTCGGTGTTAAACTTTCGACAGGTCTGTACTGTATGTGTATCTCTACGACACGACAGCCGTGTAACGACTCCTTTTTCGTTAGCTCAGTGTTAAACTTTCGACAGGTCTGCACTATATGTGTATCTCTGCGACACGACAGCCGTGTAACGACTCCTTTTTCGTTAGCTCAGTGTTAAACTTTCGACAGGTCTGTACTATATGTGTATCTCTGCGACACGACAGCCGTGTAACGACTCCTTTTTCGTTAGCTCAGTGTTAAACTTTTGACAGGTCTGTACTGTATGTGTATCTCTGCGACACGACAGCCGAGTAACGACTCCTTTTTCGTTAGCTCAGTGTTAAACTTTAGACAGGTCTGCACTGTATGTGTATCTCTGCGACACGACAGCCGTGTAACGACTCCTTTTTCGTTAGCTCGGTGTTAAACTTTCGACAGGTCTGTACTGTATGTGTATCTCTGCGACACGACAGCCGAGTAACGACTCCTTTTTCGTTAGCTCGGTGTTAAACTTTCGACAGGTCTGTACTATATGTGTATCTCTACGACACGACAGCCGAATAACGACTCCTTTTTCGTTAGCTCGGTGTTAAACTTTCGACAGATCTGTACTGTATGTGTATCTCTACGACACGACAGCCGTGTAACGACTCCTTTTTCGTTAGCTCGGTGTTAAACTTTAGACAGATCTGTACTGTATGTGTATCTCTGCGACACGACAGCCGTGTAACGACTCCTTTTTCGTTAGCTCGGTGTTAAACTTTCGACAGGTCTGTACTGTATGTGTATCTCTGCGACACGACAGCCGTGTAACGACTCCTTTTTCGTTAGCTCGGTGTTAAACTTTCGACAGGTCTGTACTATATGTGTATCTCTGCGACACGACAGCCGTGTAACGACTCCTTTTTCGTTAGCTCGGTGTTAAACTTTCGACAGGTCTGTACTGTATGTGTATCTCTGCGACACGACAGCCGTGTAACGACTCCTTTTTCGTTAGCTCGGTGTTAAACTTTCGACAGGTCTGTACTGTATGTGTATCTCTACGACACGACAGCCGAATAACGACTCCTTTTTCGTTAGCTCGGTGTTAAACTTTCGACAGATCTGTACTGTATGTGTATCTCTACGACACGACAGCCGTGTAACGACTCCTTTTTCGTTAGCTGAGTGTTAAACTTTCGACAGGTCTGTACTGTATGTGTATCTCTGCGACACGACAGCCGTGTAACGACTCCTTTTTCGTTAGCTCGGTGTTAAACTTTCGACAGGTCTGTACTATATGTGTATCTCTACGACACGACAGCCGAGTAACGACTCCTTTTTCGTTAGCTCGGTGTTAAACTTTCGACAGGTCTGTACTGTATGTGTATCTCTACGACACGACAGCCGTGTAACGACTCCTTTTTCGTTAGCTCGGTGTTAAACTTTCGACAGGTCTGTACTATATGTGTATCTCTACGACACGACAGCCGAGTAACGACTCCTTTTTCGTTAGCTCGGTGTTAAACTTTCGACAGGTCTGTACTATATGTGTATCTCTGCGACACGACAGCCGAGTAACGACTCCTTTTTCGTTAGCTCGGTGTTAAAATTTAGACAGGTCTGTACTGTATGGATTATAGATATAGGAACATTATATAATTAGGTTTTTGACTATTGAAAGCGAGTATATGATACAAAGAAGGGTAGAACTTCAATATAGATTTTGACTTAATTAATCACCCAATATACACAAAACTAAATATATAGCTGATTTTTTGTGACATTATATTATCCAACTTTATATTTATTTAATTAAATAAATAGCTTTCTTTATGTATGACATTTTCCGCATCAATAATTGTATTAGTTATTTTATATTTGTTCAGAAAAAGAGACTTTCGGCTTATATTTCATGCGTGGCGGGTTTATAATTAGGTAGCTAACTTGGAAATGCTTATCCCCTCACTTCCCTGTTAGACATTATAGTGCGTTACTTAATTTACC
This sequence comes from Anadara kagoshimensis, assembly GCA_021292105.1. Classification (NCBI taxonomy): domain Eukaryota; kingdom Metazoa; phylum Mollusca; class Bivalvia; order Arcoida; family Arcidae; genus Anadara; species Anadara kagoshimensis. The sequence continues at coordinate 10,971,983 of CM037859.1, forward strand.
AGTTAATTTGTTTTAGTTATTGTGATTTGAATTCGGAGTGGAAGGTGTTTGCGTTTCATGCATCAAAATATATGTTATCCGGCAATTAAAAACTTAACAGTAAATTTATATACATGTATTTTTCGTAAATATCCACTCAGTTCACAAAAAGACAAGCATAAAAACATTGTAACCGGTGATCAATCTAGAAGGAGCCCTTGCACCATTGGCCCTAAAATAATAATTTGGTCCCACAAAATACTGTCTGTGGGCCAACCCTAGTCCACCTTTTCAGTCTTAGTTGAATTTCGAATAAACCCATTTCTGTTTCATTCTATTATGTATTTTTTCTTTCAATTAATACTGATCATTTCAAATAAAATTGTCAGAAATATTATAAAATGGACTCAATTTTTGAAAATCTGGACCCTGTTATTTGAAAGCCTTGATCAAGATTATCCCATTAATCTAATTTCTAAAATGGACATCGGTAATAACTACTTGTTCCCAATTGCAAGCAAGCAGAAAAAACTTAGAAGCATTTGGCGTGGAATAACAGGGCCTGATCATTTAATTACAAAGGTAATCAATGACATTCTAGAGACAAAAACTGCTGTCACAGAAATGTTGACGTAATGACGTCATAATGTCTATGGATTCGACAGGTTTTTTTTTCGCGATTCATAAGCTTATATAAATAAACTCGTTAGTAAACTAATGGTTTGGCCCTGAGATTGAGTCGCGCCAAATGTCTTCCATTGGAACCTATCACGTCATTTATCATTATGTTTTCAGACATCGTAGATTTGCGTTGTAGGCGCTGCAAAATGACAAATGAAATGCAAGAACATTCTGTAATGAACCCATTAACTTGACAGTGATCATAAAGATAAAACAAATACTAAGTAGTCGAGATACACGCTTAAAGTACAAAATAAAACGACTTTTCTACTAAATTAAATGCTGCTTAAGTGTACAACTTCCCGAAAGTATAACATTTCACTGAGAACACAGGTATATCTGGGGTCATTATTGACTTCAGACCCGAACAACAACAGCATTAGTGGACGGTTATTTACTTACAAACTTTGCTTTGTCCCAATTAAGTCCGTTAATTAGGGATTTTTGTGTAACTTAATATTGGAACATTTTTGTCATTATTCGACTTGTAGAGGCAAACAATATTGCCCTGTCCGCTTGATCTATCGTTAGGAATATCCATAAAAAATTCATCCACATGTGTAGTCTTTGGATTCGCAGTAAAGTGTTTAGTCTAGTGTTTCTCATTATGTAGACAAAATAAACACTTGCGTTCCCTGTATATATAAAAATACTCGTTCATAATAGATATTAAAATTAAAGGTCAAGCTTACAGGTCAATGCTGTTTTATACATAATTGATTTTGGAGTATTGATATCAACAAACACTTTACATATTTCTTTTAGCGGTGCTCGGTAGATGATTATTAATTGCCAGGGTTTAACATGGAAATAATGAATACAAAAAGATTACAAATAGGAATCTTACTATGGTTTATGTGTAAGTAGTTATTATTATTATTATTATTATTATTATTATTATTATGGTTCTTCTTGTCTACTTATTATTTTCCAACTCTATCAGTTGAATATTTCCCACATGTAAAATCATTTCAGATGTGAACAGATATCATTTAGATCTTATAAAGATTCTTTACATTTCCTCAATACTTTTTCAACTGGTACTATATACATACTTATACCAGTTTTAATTTTACAGCACTGGACGGTCGTTTCGAAAAACAATTCCTCATCAGTAGTGCTTGGACCCAAAATTGTTTTCAAGATAAGCTATTTTAACAAATTTCGCTAAGGAAATATTTTGCATGAGGGAGTATACCTTAGTTTTTGAGGACTTTCAAATTTTAACTAGCAGCAAATTTAGATAATTGTATATTTCTGACAATAATACACGATTATTGCCTATTTGTGATACCCTCGGGGCAACAGTCACCAGCAGAGATACCGGCGTGTTTTTCCAATGCTTCTCTGGTTTTTTTTTTTTTTTTTTTTTTTTTTTTTTTTACAGTTTCTTTCTCTATAACATTCGATTGATTATTTGTGGTTTTACGTCCCAGTCAAGAATATTTCACTTATATTTACATTTGTGATGTTCTATTGTATTAAACTATGTTTAAGACCAGATGGCAGTTATAGGAGTATAAATGCCATTACTAATGTGACGTCACTCATCTCTTCCTGGCGGCTATACGCGTGACGTCATTGATTTGCTGTTCCAGCGATTGGAAATACATGTCGTACACGACGGTGTTTTAAAGTTGTTTTTAGGATTAAAATACCGAAATAAGAGTTTCAAAAATGCGAAATGTAAATATAACCATTGAACTGTCTAGAGATGGCGTTTATAGTGCTATAACTGCCATTGCAATGCAAAGCAAACTAATTATAATGCACTAACGCGCATTATGCAGTTTGCTTTGCACGGCAATGGCAGTTATAGCACTATAAACGCCATTTCTAGACAGTTCAATGGTTAAATATCAGCTATAGGTGAAGATGCAGAAATTTTGACCTATGCAGTGCGCTCGGGGCAATATGCAGGGAGGGTTCTTTACCGTGCCACGTCCCGTGTCAGCGTGACACCGAGCATAGATGTTTTAGATCTCTTCCAAAGGACACCGTAATTTTCATATATAAATGTCTAAAGAACAGCCAATACATATTTTCAAGGCTTGATCAGACGTGACCATGGTTAGAACCTACGACATCGCACGTACAGAGTGAGAAATCTACCGAATGAGCTACGGTATCGGTACTGGCGATATCATTCGAATATATCGCATAGGAAATAGAAACACATCAGTCATGTACTATTATTGTTCGTCTTGTATACTTGGAGACAGGCCTTAACTATAATTGCAAAATAATATTTGGTTTCTCTTTAAAATAACCACACTATGTAATACAAACAAAACTTGCCGGATGTAAAAACGTCTTAGTTGAGGGATCTTGTGAAACTGGAACCAGGATATACTAAAAGACAATTATGATATTTTATAATTGCATTCCCATTAGTGAGTCTAGAATTTGATAGATATCTGCAGATATGGCCAAAAAAAACCACCTTGTTTAATTTTTACCTTTACAAATCAAAGATTGGCTTCTTTCAAAAATACACGTGTTAAGTGTCTGCATATTCCAATAATTAGACTATTAATATGGTTGGATATCAATTGTTTTACATAAGTATCAGCCTAGGGATTATACAAGGGTCATATTTATCTAGGGATGTTTTAGCTTTTTAATTGGGTTTATTTAGGCGATGTGAATAAGAACATTTTTTATACTTAACCTTGTTTTTCCCGTATTTATGCAATAGTTACTTGTATACTTGGCACTATCAAGATTTATTGACTGGTCAATGTTCAGATTCTGACCCGAAAACGGGTCCATAAATGTTGATAGTGCCCTGTAAATAAGTTTCTATAGCTTTTATTTCATTGAACTGAATCCAATTTATTCAGGTACTGGTAAATCATGACCATAGGCATGTTTTTTAAAGGGGTAAACTCTATGTATTGTCCGCTTAGTGCAAAGACAGGTTGTGTATTGTTGTCGTGGTCATTACACGCAAATTTTGTATCACGTGAACTCCTATTAGCCAATGGAATTAATTGTTACAAAATTGATATGAAAGAAAGTGTATTATGCTTGCCAACATGGAGTGAACTATTGTTTAAATCCGCATCGGCAGTGTTAGAACTATTAGTGACTGGCAAATGCAAAATATACAATAAAATCAATAAAACAAAATAAACTATAAAATCATAAATTAACAGACAAGTGATATAAGTGATAAATACCAGTAATATCACAGACAAGTGATAAATACCAGTAATATCACAGACAAGTGATACAAGTGATAAATACCAGTAATATCACAGACAAGAGATACAAGTGATAAATACCAGTAATATCACAGACAAGTGATACAAGTGATAAATACCAGTAATATCACAGACAAGTGATACAAGTGATAAATACCAGTAATATCACAGACAAGAGATACAAGTGATAAATACCAGTAATATCAGACAAGTGATACAAGTAATAAATACCAGTAATATCACAGACAAGTGATAAATACCAGTTATATCACAGACAAGTGATAAATACCAGTAATATCACAGACAAATGATAAATACCAGTAATATCACAGACAGATAAATACCAGTAATATCACAGACAAGTGATAAATACCTAATATCACAGACAAGTGATAAATACCAGTATATCACAGACAAATGATAAATACCAGTAATATCACAGACAGATGATAAATACCAGTAATATCACAGACAAGTGATAAATACCAGTAATATCACAGACAAGTGATAAATACCAGTAATATCACAGACAAGTGATAAATACCAGTAATATCACAGACAAGTGATAAATACCAGTAATATCACAGACAAGTGATAAATACCAGTAATATCACAGACAAGTGATAAATACCAGTAATATCACAGACAAGTGATACAAGTCATAAATACCAGTAATATCACAGACAAGTGATAAATACCAGTAATATCACAGACAAGTGATAAATACCAGTAATATCACAGACAAATGATAAATACCAGTAATATCACAGACAAGTGATAAATACCAGTAATATCACAGACAAGTGATAAATACCAGTAATATCACAGACAAGTGATAAATACCAGTAATATCACAGACAAATTACATTTAAAACACTGGCGGATATATTACAAATAATTGTCAACAGCCAACACAACAAAATATAATTAACTGAAGCAAAAACATTGTAAAACGCCGATTATAAATTTACCGACTTTGGACAAACACTTAAATAACCGTTTACTAGTCTAGTTAAAATATTATCAGAGCGCCACCAACAAGCCTACGTATTTTACACTGGATACATTTGACGCCCTATAGTTCAATGTTCCCTTCTCTCTCAATTTTGAATACACGCGTGATGCATGAAACTGGTTAAACAGAAGGTGTTTACCCTTCCGGAACACCCAGCCCCACTTCTCTGGTGAAAGTTTAATTAATCTATCATTTAACACATTTGGGCATGGGTAAGTATGTTTGTTTTTGATTGATTTGGTAATTTCTATTATTGTTATTCCAGGTTTTTCTGTGTACACGCCAATCGCGAGAGCTGTTTATAACCACACCTTGGAGAAGGAACTAAGAAAACTAATATTTACAACAAACGAATATGATAGGTTTATACCACCGGATACCAGAGTCATAGTTAATGTCAGCGTGGACCTGTATACAATGAACAAACTGGTAAGTTATCACCAGATACCAGAGTCATAGTTAATGTCAGCGTGGACCTGTATACAATGAACAAACTGGTAAGTTATCACCAGATACCAGAGTCATAGTTAATGTCAGCGTGGACCTGTATACAATGAACAAACTGGTAAGTTATCACCAGATACCAGAGTCATAGTTAATGTCAGCGTGGACCTGTATACAATGAACAAACTGGTAAGTTATCACCAGATACCAAAGTCACAGTTAATGTCAGCGTGGACCTGTATACAATGAACAAACTGGTAAGTTATCACCAGATACCAGAGTCATAGTTAATGTCAGCGTGGACCTGTATACAATGAACAAACTGGTAAGTTATCACCAGATACCAGAGTCACAGTTAATGTCAGCGTGGACCTGTATACAATGAACAAACTGGTAAGTTATCACCAGATACCAGAGTCATAGTTAATGTCAGCGTGGACCTGTATACAATGAACAAACTGGTAAGTTATCACCAGATACCAGAGTCATAGTTAATGTCAGCGTGGACCTGTATGCAATGAACAAACTGGTAAGTTATCACCAGATACCAGAGTCATAGTTAATGTCAGCGTGGACCTGTATGCAATGAACAAACTGGTAAGTTATCACCAGATACCAGAGTCACAGTTAATGTCAGCGTGGACCTGTATGCAATGAACAAACTGGTAAGTTATCACCAGATACCAGAGTCATAGTTAATGTCAGCATGGACCTGTATGCAATGAACAAACTGGTAAGTTATCACCAGATACCAGAGTCATAGTTAATGTCAGCGTGGACCTGTATACAATGAACAAACTGGTAAGTTATCACCAGATACCAGAGTCATAGTTAATGTCAGCGTGGACCTGTATACAATGAACAAACTGGTAAGTTATCACCAGATACCAGAGTCATAGTTAATGTCAGCGTGGACCTGTATACAATGAACAAACTGGTAAGTTATCACCAGATACCAGAGTCATAGTTAATGTCAGCGTGGACCTGTATACAATGAACAAACTGGTAAGTTATCACCAGATACCAGAGTCATAGTTAATGTCAGCGTGGACCTGTATACAATGAACAAACTGGTAAGTTATCACCAGATACCAGAGTCATAGTTAATGTTAGCGTGGACCTGTATACAATGAACAAACTGGTAAGTTATACGGCGGCGTCGAAGTGCAAAATCAACAAAAATCGATCGAATGAATTGCCTTATAAAGTCAGTTTATCGATTGATAAAAAGTCCCAATCTTTTTTTATACCCCGTAAACCACAAAAATTGAACATTCCTTCAAAAATATATAGTGGTGCATTGTTTATAAACACGGTCGAGTCTAAACAAAGCGTATTAGTATTTTTTATTATTATGGACTGTACAATGTTGTTTGTCTATACAAGGTGGTGTGAAATAAAGAAACCTAAGGTTTCGCGAGTTCTTTACGAACCAATGCAAAGTTGTATTGATTCATGAAGCAAGCTGCTTATAAATAGATTGTTGACCAAGGGATATTGTAAGCCTAGGCTTATCAGGGGCCTTAAAAAGGTGTATGGCCGTCATCACAGTATTGTTGATAAGTTTGATGTCGCTGTGACCAGGATTATCGTCGATATATATGACCTCCCATAGTTTAATGTTCCTTTCACTCTATTTTGATTACACATGTGGCGAGTGTAGCTAAACAGAAGCAGCTTACCCTTCTGGAAAACTCAACCTCACTTCCCTGATGGAAGTTTACGTGTTTGATTACACATGTGGCGAGTGTAGCTAAACAGAAGCAGCTTACCCTTCTGGAAAACTCAACCTCACTTCCCTGATGGAAGTTTACGTATTTTACCAAATTTGTCAGTTTCAAAGTTTAAACTTTGCTTTCGGATTGTGATTCGAACATTAGTGATTGATAGTGATCCACATTACTTTGATGTTTTACAGGACATAAAAGATGAAGTTATGGAGACATCCGTATATTTTGGATTAGTAAGTATAATTGACCTTGATTAATGTCATACATGACCAATCTAATGCAAAAAGGGACCTTACCTAAATATATGATTATCACTTTTTGTTATATTTTTGAAGAACCAACATTTGGTTAAATAAATAAATGAGTGATAAAAATTAATTCGCAATAGAGTTGTAAACAAAGCAATAAAACTCAAAGCCATAGTTTTTGTAAGAGACTATATTTACTGCATTTTTCATGAATATGATTGGATTGTTCTAATGGTCCTTTCCGTTTACGGAACGTCATATGCAAGGTAAAGCCGTTATCACACTCGGGATATATTCATAAATTTTGTTATAATGCGTTTCCCTGATTGGTTAAAATATGTCGTTTACACCCGTGAAAACCCTCCAAATTGATATTAACGTAAATAATTATGACGTAAAGATAAATGAAATGGTGTTATGTTAATTATAAGATATGAGGCGTTTTTCCTGTCTACTGAGGTAAGATCTGTCTATATCCCGTTTCATATTAATTCGAGTTTGTTTCATTGGTTGGTCATTTATTGTTTCTGTGACTACAGCTTAGCAATGGGGTTAGCCGCCAAACAACGTGATACCATCTGACGTTTGCGCGGAGATATTATTTTCTTTGTATATAGAATTAAGTCCATTCAACATTTTCCCGTAAAAAGACGTTGTTCCAGAAATTTATAACGTAAACTTTTCCAAAACATACCGCACAAACGTTAAGGGGTTGATAACGTGGTACAGTTTCAGAACCCCAGTCTACATCTTTATTTCTACAATATTTTTTCCCGTTGTAGATATGGTATGATGCAAGGTTTAACTGGCTCAATAACCCAAAACTATAAAATAACACCATTCAAATTATACGTAGTAACAGTGAAAACATTTGGGTTCCCAAGGTTGCTGTCGCTAATTCGTAAGTATCACATACTCGGACACAACAATAGCTTTGTGACCATATATATTACTTAATATCTGAAAACAACAACATACGCACTTTTAATATAGATAAATTATTGTGAGTTAAATAGAGAAGGGAGTGGATTAATATTTGTTGTTGTTGTTGAATGTTGCTTAACGTCGCATCTGCAATTTTTCAGCTATTTGCAATAAAAACTACTTTATTAATATCTATGAAACATGTATGAACAAGTTCGTGTATGCATGTGAAATGCGAGTGATTTTATGGTCTGGTGCGAGCTTACCAAGTCAGTACGCCGTAGGCAAGCTTACAACTCCTCTAGTCACATAATACTGACACCAGGTGAACCAGTAAAGGCTAACGATTAACGGCAAGGAAGTGGAAATGGAAATGGTGTTTTACGCCCTAGGAAACAGGAATACCTTAAAAACCGTCAACCTTTAGCGAGCGAACTGAAGAGTTTTAATACACTAAGATTGGTCTAATCTGGGATACGGACTTAGTAATTCATTTCATAATCAACAACAAGCAAAACGGTTAATTACCAAAGCAAAATCCCCCAAAAGAAAAGACATACATTGAAACTGACAAACTAACTTAAATGCGTGAACTTTCACCAGACAATTGACGCAGATTGCGCAGGTAAGCATTTCTATCACTACTATTCACCAAACGTAATATATGTGGGTTTTTTTTGTTTCAGCATAAGTGATTTATCGGTTATTGGTGATAAGAATATGTTCGCCATGATTAACTCTAATGGTTTGGTATTTTGGGTCGTTGGTAAAATTGACGAAACACATTGTGATTGTGACGTCACGTACTATCCATTTGATACCCAAACATGTGGTCTAACGCTAATTGTCATTGGTTATACAACGAATGAAGTCGAGTTGAACTTCCTATACAATGCAGTTGGTCAAACATTCTTCTCCGAGAATGGTGAATGGGAGTTCATGGGATCCCACACAATGACAGACGATCGGCTCGTAGACAGTCTTACACTTATAAGACAGCTCAAATTTATGTTAAAGTTCCGCAGACGACCGCTGTTCCAATTTTTGAATTCCATTTTACCAGTTACCATGTTGTCAGTCCTTACCAGTTTGATTTTCAAGTTACCGGCAGAATCAGGAGAGAAGGTTGGGTTTTGTCTGACTGTTTTATTGGCGTTTGCTGTCTACGTCACCATTGTGTCAGATCATATACCGACTACGTCACTAAGTACATCTTATCTGTGTAAGTATAAAGTAAAATTGACGCATCTCAAGTCAATTCTTTTATGTTCCGACACTGGCCACCATTACGGTACAAAAGCAGCGTCACATCTAATGACGTACTAGTGTCAGTGACGTCATTTAAAGACACAATCCAGGCGGTGTTTTAATTCTTTATGTGTGTAATTCAATCCTGCCGGGCCTTTTTCGGAACATTATGGCGTGGCCTTCATTCAGTTAAGGAAAAAGAGATATATGATCCGTTTTACGATTCGGTGCAATATGTGAAGTGAAAGGTGTCAGGGAGATGCTCAGATGGTATACGTAAATGTGCCCGATCGCAAAGCAATTTGATCGATTCATGGTTCGTGGCCAAAAACGAGTAATTAATGGATTCGTACATCAATGCGATGTATGAACTGTAAAAACAGGCTGGGAAAATCACATCAATCACGATTTGTTTATGGTTGATTTGCAACAGCTTGCTTTAATAGTTCATACCTTGATGAACGATGAAAAAATCAAATATCGATCCTTATATCTACAATCATGTTAATGTTATTTTGCGAAAAACGATTTTAAAGTCTACCAGATTGAACAGAAGACATCAAATTAGAAGTATCTGGTGAGACTGCTTGTGGAGATTATCACGTTCCACTCATCATTATGGAACTATATATTTGCATAAAATTAGTATTTTTGTTTAATATACCTCATAATTGTTGAGAATTCATATTGTGAGTTGAATGGAGTAATAGTGTTTAACGTCCCAGTCAAAAAAATATTTCATTAATATTGAGACGTCGCCAGCTGTAGGCGAAGGTGCAGACATTTTGACTGTGCGTTGCTTTGTGGCAATCTACGTCATTGTTCTTTATCGTGACATACCTACTGTGACACGGGGCCTCGTTTGTTTTAAGTTCCCATCTGAAAGATCCGTGACTTTCATTTCGTAATTTGCTTGGTGAAAGAAGTCACTGCCCACATTTAAGTCTTGGGTCAAATCCGGTCTTTGTTCGAACCCACGACCTCCCAATTGCGAGCAAGCACTCTAGCAACGGAGCTACCGCAGTGGTGTAATCCATATATCAAAAACGATCAATAATTTGATTTTAATAACAATTCTTTTCCATCAATAAGAGGGTTATTTAAATTGATGAAATACCAAATAATGCATACTTTTCAAGCCCCTGTTCCTCAAAATGACACACAAACTTACTCTACATCTTAATTCCATAGCGTGTTAATTTACTACTTCCGGTTTTAACATTTAGTGTCAATATGACCTCACAATTTCATGACAAGTCAAAACCATAATTTTATGACAATTATCAAGATGACATCACAGTAACATGGTAATAGTCTGGATGATACCCCAATGCTTTGGCAAATGTCAAGATGGCACCAGTTACTTAGCAAATGTAAAAATGACACAAGTTATATGAATTGAGTTATATGACAGTTGCCAAGATGACATGAAAATTTCATGACAATTGTCAAAGCTAGTCTATCTTGACAATTATCATATAACTAGCCAGGTGTCATCTTGAAACCAAAATTTAATGTGAATTACCAGCATAAAAATCTTAATAAAGAAAGTATGTAAGAAAATATCGTCCGAATTTCTATTAACCGGAAAGCCACGAGACGCATTATATTATAGCTTCACCACTGTATATTGACACGTACCTGTGTCCGTCTGAACTCTGGTTTATAAGCAGACTTCTCAATGTTATGTGTTGTTTTCTTTGGCTACTACTATTGTCATTTCGTTTACTCTGTTCCATTGCTTTTTTCAGTCACAATTTTATTTTTATTTTACAGCTATATACCTCATAGTAATCCTAGCGTTTGGGATTGTGTCGGTATTCGTCACAATATTTGTACTCTACTGCCACAATGCCGCCGGCGAAGACCCGATACCGGGGTGGCTACAAAAAATTGCAAGCCACGTGTTAATACCTTTCTCCTGCAACAAGAAAGGTTCCTGTTGTACACTGAAATGCTGTAACCGGAAACGGAAAATTAATAATCAAAATAAAGACGAAGATTTGCAGCACCCGGATATCAAGAAATGGGTTGAATCGGAAATATCCTGGAAACAATTGGGTCGAATGGTTGACTCGTTTTCGTTTAATGCAAGTTTATTGGTAAACTTTGTAATGGGGTCATTGACTTATTTATTTTTAATATACGGCTATGTAAAGACATAACGTCTTTACACAGATTCCAATTACCCATTTAACTGTCTAGAAATGGCGTTTATAGTGCTAGCGCGTGTTTTTCAGGTTGCTTTGCATGGCAATGGAAGTTATAGCACTAGAAACGTCATTTCGTTATATTCACATTTCGCAATTTTTGAAAATCTTGTTTTTGTTTTTCCAATTCTAAATAAATGTAAAACACTGTCGTGTACTACATGCAATTCAAATTGCTGGAACAGCCAATCAATGACGTTACGGCTATAGGCATAAGCAAGAGATGAGTGACGCCATATTAGCATGGTCTCAAGAGTGTAATACAATCAAACATCATAAAATTAATGTAAATGTATGAAAATAACCTTATATTATTGTTTATAAATTTCCATGCTAGAAAATTTAATTATATATCGTCATAAGTTCATTTTTGTAGATATCTCGCCGCTTTCAAGCATTTCATTTCCTGAAATAAATTCAAAATAGGAACAGAAATAAATTATATTGTCACTGCCAGATAATGAAGTCAATTTACGATTGAAAAAGATCAAGTGACGTACCGTTTATAACCAAACAACTAGGTCAACAAATACATCTAGGACAATGTTTGATAGAGAAAGCATTTGCAGGCCTAGGCTTATCAGGGTCCTCAAAGTGTAATGGCCGACATCACAGTATTGTTAATAAGTTTGATGTCTCTGTGTCTAAGATTGCCCTGGATATATTTGACGTCCTATAGTTCGATGCTTCTTTTACATATTGGTTACCTACGTGGTGGGTGTAGCTAGCTAAACAGGAGATGAGGTGCTTACCCTTCTGGAGCACCCGGACTCACTTCCCTGGTGGAAGTTCACGTGTCTAACCTTACCTTAGTTCCAAAGTTTTTTTTTGCTTATGGATTGTGATTTGGACATGGATTAGTATGTTTGTTTTTCATTTGATCAACAATGTTGTGATGAAACAAAACTTTGTTCTATCAAAATGAAGTAAAGAGAACTAAAAACCAGTAGTTGGGAAGACAATGGGTAGTAACTTATTTTGTCGTATAAAATAACTTGTACATATACTGGTAATATATTTGAAATAAGACGGAACATATATTCCGTCAGCGATATTTTGGAAGTTTTGATTAACATGTACGAGTTTCTATATTGTATAATGCGTCAATTTTGACGTAGACGTTGACCCTTTCTTAATATTTAAACAAACATATCCAAGGGGTAGTTTAGGTGCTATATAAAGTCGATATGTAAGGATGAATGATAGTAATGGTTGGTACCGGGTGTTGTTGGTTTGTGCACATGCTGTCATACCAAAATCATCCGGCCTATATTCAGATGAAAGGTCAAACGGCCAGGTCATATTTGATGTAATGTAAATAGGGATCATATTCAAGGGTGTCGTTGACAAGTAAACGCATGGCCAATTTTACTAGATGAGTATATTCACTTTCTTCAGTTGTCAAGGAGGCCCTTATATATGATCCCTATTTATAATAAATACTCTTTCATGTTTATAAACACAGTGCAAAAATATCATTGACGGATTATACTAATGATACCCTTCTGATGTTATTTTTTCTCGTATTATAGAGTATTAGAAAAAACAAGACAACATAAACGTGTAAATTAGTATGTTTCATTTTATTTCAGGTAAAACAAGAGGCTCATTGGCCTTAACGTTCACCTGAGACTGAGTACATACCTTATGCAGAGGTTTAATGGTCAATGACATTGATTAAAGAGAATGTCAAACTTTTCAGCAGTTGGGGGCAAATATACCCAAAGGATTTTTGCAAATTAACTTGTCCTAAGAATGCTACATATAACATATCTAAAGTCTAGCTACAACATATTATTTATAAACATCTAATACATCAAAATGTTCAAAAGCCAATACCTGCAATATTCCAATATACATGCCTATACAAAAAGTTTATAGTTTTTGAGATAAAGAACCATTTCAGTATTCGTTTGCATCTATGACCTTGACCTTTGAACAATGACTTTCATTCATATATTAAAATGACCGTCGTGCAAATGCCTACAATATTCGAATATACATACCTATATAAAAAGTTGATAGTTTTTCAGATAATTAACCATTTCAGTATTCGTTCGCATCTATGACCTTTGAACCTATGACCTTCTTTCATATATCAAAATGTTCATTAGGCCAATACCTGCAATATTCCATAATACATGCCCATACAAAAAGTTTATAGTTTTGAGATAATGAACCATTTCAGTGTTCGTTTGCATCTATGACCTTGACCTTTGAACACATGATTTTAATTCATATATTAAAATGACCGTCGTGCAAATGCCTACAATATTCTAGTATACATGCCTATATAAAAAGTTTCAGGATCTTTAAGGTCTCTTTAATGCCTCTTTAAGGATATCTTTAAGGATCTTTAAGGCTTCCTTACAGATCCTTATTGGAACTGAAATTTTAAGGATCTTTAATGCGGCTTTAAGGATCTTTAAGGATCACCCTGACATACACCTGTATTTGAATGATATAATGGTGTTTTTTCAACCACCCTGAATTGGCTAAGGATGCACCATTATTTATTTATTTATTTACTTATATGTTAATCTCTTTAATTACCTAGATGGATTTGAATTTTAATGGAATCTGATGATTAATCTACGTGAATAGTAATGTTAGGGATACTTTAAATACTTTTTACCAATTGTTATTTGTGTGTAAATAAATAAATATTTTTAAAAACTTTAATAAATATTTGAAATATGAGAGAGAGAGAGAGAGAAAGAGAGAGAGAGAGATAGATAGAAGGCAGAGCGAAGACTTGTACATCATCAGTTTTTAAACTACCATTATCTGATATTTCTTATTTCATGACCTTGAAATGTGCATTCATATAAATAAATAAATGAATAAATAAATAACAAATAAATAAATGAATAAATAAATAAATAAATAATCATATAATCAAATAAATCAAACAATTATGATATAAATTAATAAATAAATAATCAAATAAATTAATAAATAAATAATCAAATAAATAAATAATCATATAAATAAATAAATAAATAAACCACGATTTCATAGACAAAACTGGTAGATTCATTTGCACTATCTTCTTCACGTAATAATTTCTCGATCCATCCAGTAAAATAATTTGTATTCTCTGATCAAGTTGTTTATGGAGAGAGAGAGGAAGAGAGAGAGACTCAGAGCTGAGAGTTGTCTATCGGAACTTTTTCCCACAAGCGAAAACTATAAGCGAATCATAGAATAGGTCCGCAATCCAAGTTAACGAATTTCGGGCTAATAAAGTTGTGATTTATAGTGAAACAATTAAAAGAAAAAACAAACATTTATATCATCGGCATTTATTTTAATTAAATTATCGTTTTAATTTGTTTTCTTGCCGAAAATGTGTGTTTCCGTTTCATCCACAATCCTAGAACTGACGGCCGCCACAATATAACTAGCAAAATCTTGATCTCACTGCCTTGGTTCACATCTGTCGGGAAAATCTAGTGTGAGAAAACGCTTGTCGAATATTGGTTCTAATCTCAGTGCACTTCGATTTCCTTCACTATCCTTGAATTTAAAGTCTCTACACAAGACTATACAATTTTGTTACAAACTGACAAAATATTAAACTGGGACAGGCCATAATCTCAGAAAATTTGTCAGTTCGCTCAGGTTTTACATTCTTGACCATTCTAGAATTATTATTCATTGAATCAAATAATGATATAAGTGAAATAATCTTGACACAGGAATGAAACTCTATACTCTGCTATCCCGTTATCCTGATGATGTTGAGAAAAAAGTAAAAAAGTTTTCTCCAGAAATATATCAAATGGTGTTGTTCAAACACAAAATATATTAGCAGTCTGCAGCTGACGTTGGAATATTGTCATATCTAGGAGAGAAAGAGAGAGAGAGAGAGAGGAGAGAGGAGAGAGAATTTGGATTTGCAGTGTCGTGTATTTTTTCGTTCTGTTTAAAAATAATTCAAAATTGGTAAAGCATGCAGTGTCAGATCCAGCGGGATGGAGGTAGGTGGGCGGGGAGGGGGCCCCCAACATTTGCCCCTGCTTTCTGACTTTTTTCCCTCTCGCTTACCGCAAATAGTCAAGCAAACAGTGGATGGACCAGTTAATTAGTTGTACTGATTAATTAATTCGTGTACAGGTAGGTAATTGCAGTCAGGTGATGATGTAATGTACCAGTTCGCTGAGGTATGAAAAAATTCAGGTAGTGCTGACCAGTCTTAGGTGATAATGTTATTTACCTGATCACTTAGGCATGAAAGAACCCAGATAGTATAGGTAAATGACGTTAATCAGTAATACTAATTAAGATACTTCTGTCTTGTCAGAAAGCATGAATTTTAAACAGGGTTGTTATCAGTACTTCAAAAATAATTCTTATTCAAGGACAGATTCCATAAAGAGTGATTCCATTAATCATAAATGAATAATTGAATTTGTCTTTTGGGACCAAGGGTCAGGGCCCAGAGAGAGAGAGAGAGCGAGAGAGCTAATTAGAATGATATATTTTTAGCACATAAGATTATCTTTTTTTGTAAATTTTTATAGCGCAAAGTTCTATTTCCATATAAAAGTCCTAACTTTTGTACATTTTTTTTATTTTTAATTGGTTTTAATAGATAAATTCCGTCTCATTTAATTTGACTTTTTATTCTATCCGTCCGTTATTGGCTTTATGGAACAAATCTAAAATGATAAGTACTATTTTCTGGTAAAAAGGAATCTTGTGTGTTGCACCATTTTACTGGATATTTAGTATAATAATGTAATAATTTATTTAATATAAGAAAATTAACTTGTATGTTCAGATGGATGTCATATAGATAATTTTAAACAAGTGTGGAAAAAGGGGAGGAAGGAGACCTTCCACTTCGGTCGCAGCCAGCTCAGTTGGGAGAGTGTCGACTGTCCGCTCCAGAAGTGGAAGGTCGCGGGTTTGGTCTCTGGCCGGGTCTGATCCAAAACTTGAAAAAAGGGTAGTGATTATTCACTCGGATCCGCTTTTGAGTATGACAATGGTAATATTTTTTTTAAACAGTTCTACCAGATTTATAACAGTAGGAAATGTCGCTAGTTCTACTGTTTCAATTTGTAAAGAGTACTATTATTATAATGTTTAACATGTGCACCCTCTTTTATCTCTCTCTCTCTCACCGGGAATTGAATTAATTTCTAAAATTATTTTATTTATCATTCTCACTGTTTCCCTCATAAAACAGTCATTTAAGTTAAATAGGAGATTTTGAAGGATAGATTAAGATTATAACAAATTATCATTAAAACTCGTCCTTCCATTTTGTACAGATTATTAAATGTCGCTGGTACAATATTGAAGTTGTTTATCAAACAAGGAAATAAGTATTGGTATTACAACAAAAATGTAACTAAATTATAAAAGACAATTTTAAATAAAATTTACTTTAAAAATATTGTTTTAAATTCGAAAATTATTGAAATATTTTAATAAAAAAGTAGTAGTATGATTAATATTATACAAATAGAAATGGATATCTGATAGATAATTGATCTTTATAAAAGTGATATTTGCCAGTCAGATAAATAAGTGTATTACAGGTAAAGGTTTGATATGCCGTCTTCCTTTGATCAGAAATCTTTAGTCAGTTAAATCAACCTAAAATTATTCCTCTCAAGAATGAAAGAGCAAACTATAATAATAATAATAATAACTAGAGATTGTAACTGGGATACCAGTTACGTATGATTCCCCACCATCCATAAATAATTTATGGCATGTATCTGGTGAAAAGACCATAGCAGGGTTGTAAAAGTCTGTCGTCAAGGAAATCGCCAGTTGTAAAATTTTGTTGCCAATTTCATTACTGTGTCGCCAAAAAGGGTAACTCTTGTCATTTTTACGTCACATGCGTTTTTAATGTTGTGTATATATTGCCTTGATGAACAATTACATTTTAAAGGCAGTTATGTATAAAGTACATTTGTACCGCGCCGACCTGGTAAACTAAAAAATCATACCTTGATTGCTTTTTAAAATTTCTTTGAAAGTTAAAGTAGATTTGATTTAAAGTTTTCGGTTGAAAAAAATCGTACATTGGAAGGCCTTCTCGGCATAGGAAGTGACGTTTTCAATGAATTTTATTGAATAAGAAAACTCGTAGAACCCCTCTCAGGCCTCTGATTTGGCGTCGCCGCGTGTTACAATGAATGAACACGTATGGGAGGGTTTGCGTTGGGCATCGCTAACTGCGATTTTTTTCCTTAACTTGCGACAAAACACGGCGCTTTGCGATTTTTCTGGCCACAAGTTTTCAAAGTTCACCGGTATCTTGGTCACCAGTAATTAAAAGGTGCTAACACATTGAAGCCAGTGACGGATTGGCGAGTGTCACTGAATAAACACAGTAATTAACGACTGAGTTGATTAAGATCGTTGTCTTAGGTGCGAATGTAAGACCTTCTAATGATGGGCAGGTAGATCTAAGTAATATTGGAGCGTGTCGACACTGCCTGAGGATATACCCAGGTGCCCTCCCGATGTCGTCAGACAGTATAAACACCGATGGACTCGGAATTATTGTAAAATCCAAAATAAAATATAATAAAAGTTACCCTTTGTGATGTTTATTTAATATTTTTTCTAAAAAGTTTATTGATTAATAATCGTGATTCAATGCACAATACACATCATATATAGGAGGCCATCTGTTTGTATTTTAATTACGCGGTTTGAGGTTGATGATCATAACGATACATCTACTTAGAGATGGACAATTTTATAAGAAGCGTGTATATTAACTCTGTGTATAGTGTGTTGAAATTGTTTGACGCTGTATATTTAGTCCGATTTAAAAGATTGAAAAATATTGAAAAAACGTACTTTTCAACACGTTGAGGTACACATTAGTCTAGGTGTATTATACGGAATAAATCTCATATTGTTATTTCCAGCATCTAAAAGACTCAGATCTTCATTGCTCTATAGATTATTTTGGTGTTTTTGATGCAAAAGAAATAAAGTCGACTCTCGTTAATTCAAAATCGATAGATTATTTTGGTGTTTTTGATGCAAAAGAAATAAAGTCGACTCTCGTTAATTCAAAATCGGTTGAATCACAATTTCCCTTAAATCGAAATGATACAGTCAAATGGTCTCGTCAGATCGCTGTGTATTTCTATGTAAATTTGTTAGTTAATTCGATATGCCGAATTTGAAGCGAATTTTCAGTCCAAATTACGAAATATTACGAAAATTCCCATGTTTCAATCGAAGTGCACTTTCAGTCAAAATTACGAAAATTCCAATGTTTAAATCGAATAAAAAAGACACAAAAATATTTTATCTTAAACTTGAACAATACCTGAAATAATTGTCCATCTGTTATTTGAAAAGTGTTAATAGTAACAGAGTGGCGGCTTACTCGGAAGATTCATTTCCGACTAAAACTACAAATTTTTGTACTCTACATACCGGTCATTAGGAAAGTGTCAGTCAGTAAAAGGAGACATTTCATTGGTGTAAACTTAAAAAAAGTGGGCAGTCTTCTACTTCCACAGTCAGTGATTAACAGAAAACCCCAATCCATTTGATCTATCAAGGCAAATTGTATACACCATTCAGCTCATTGTGTAAGGTTTTAATAACAGGCGTGTGACGTGACAAGCTGTGGTTTTAAAAATCGCGAAGTTTTTGGTGGTCACTAATCGGATTAACTCATAGGTGAAAGCATTTGCTTGGTATGATAAAAGTGTCGTAACCAGCTTATGTCCATTAAGAATTAGTTTCCCCGGGTATTCTACTACGTATTCAATTAAGCAATGTACACCCACCCACCCACCTTCAAGATAACGAAAATGAACACGTCTTGATTATCTACACAGGCAACAGATTATTGGTACCAAATTTCATCTAAATCCATCAAGCCGTTCCCGAGATATGCTACAGCATATGGTCCTGACAGAATCATAATAATAATAAAAAATAATAATAATAATAAGAAGAAACAGAACGAAAACAATATGATTCCCCACCTTCGGTGGTGGGGAATCATAATAATAATAATAACTAGAGATTGTAACTGGGATACCAGTTACGTATGATTCCCCACCATCCATAAATAATTTATGGCATATATCTGGTGAAAAGACCCAATTGGTGTAAAATTTGTTGCCAATTTCATTACTGTGTCGCCAAAAAGGATACTTTTTGACACATACAACATTTGACGTAATACACTAGTTGAGTCGGGTACCTGCATGTGCAGGTAGTCTTACATCAAAGTTACGGCCCTTCATATATGAATTACAAGATTGAAAACAATAAATGAACAAGAGATGTTGTTGTTTAGTTCTAATCAACAGGTAAATTTTGTGATTTTCGCGTCGCATGCGTTTTTAATGTTGTGTATATATTGCCTTGATGAACGGTTACATTCTAAAGGCAGTTGTGTTTGAAGTGCATTTGTACAGCGCCAACCTGGTAAACTAAAAAAATCCTACCTTGATTACTTTTTTAGATTTTTTTGAAAGTTAAAGTAGATTTAAATTAAAGTTTTTGGTTGAGAAAAATCGTACATTGGAAGGCCTTCTCGGCATTGGAAGTGACGTTTTCAATGAATTTCATTGAATAAGAAAACTCATAGAACCCCTCTCAGGCCTCTGATTCGGCGTCGCCGCGTGTTACAATGAATGAATACGTATGGGAGGGTTTGCGCTGGGCATCGCCAACGTCGCCAATTGCGACTTTTATCTTTAACTGGCGACAAAAAAACGGCGCTTTGCGATTTTTCTGGCCACAAGTTTTCAAAGTTCACCGGTATCTTGGTCACCAGAAATTAACAGGTGATAACACATTGAAGCCAGTGACGGATCGGCGAGTGTCACTGAATAAACACAGTAATTAACGACTGGTCTTAAAGAATGGGTTGATTAAGATCGTTGTCTTAGGTGTGAAATTAAGACCTTCTAATTATGAGCAGGTAGATCCAGGTAATATAGGAGCGTGTCGACATTGCATGAGGATATACCCAGGTGCCCTCCCGATGTCGTCAGACAGTATAAACACCGATGGACTCGGGATTATTGTAAAATCAAAAATAAAATATAATAAAAGTTACCCTTTGTGATGTTTATTTAATTTTTTTTAAAAGTTTATTGATTGATATTCGTGATTCAATGCGCAATACACATCGTATTTTAATTTCGCGACTTATATCGGTTATTCCTATATGTTTGAGGTTCATGATCATAACGATATATCTACTCATCTACTCAGTCAAAATATATGAATTTTTGTAACCCTAGTTGAGAAAATATTTCGTTCGGTGAAGAATATTCCTCATTTTCCGTGTATATATATATATATATTATGAGTGTATATACAATATAGTACAATATTTTGGCAATGTTCATGGAAATGGTACATTAAATTGAAATGTTTACAACAAAATAATTATCCTATAATATACAAAATGGTAGTTATAATAACTTAATTTTATTTACAATTTTTGCCTTAATTTTACGAGTATGATTTCGGGAAAAATAAATATTGGTGCCTCATAGATCGTGATCACGACTAAGGGAACAAAATAGTTTTTAAAAAAATGTTCTAAATTTCATTTCAAATTTCAATATAATTCTTATCTTATGCATCACCATAGTATCAATTTTCCAATATATTTCAACACACTATATAAAGTCCGGTTAAAGGGTAAAAACGACATACCGGTCATTAGGAAAGTGTCAGTCAGTAAAGGAGAAATTTCATTGGTGTTAACTTAAAAAGTGGGCAGTCTTCAACTTCCACAGTCAGTGATTAAAAGAATACCCCGAAGCCATTTCGACACGCTTAACCTTCTTCGATCTATCAAGGCAATTTGTATACACCATTCAGCTCATTGTGTAAGGTTTTAATAACAGGCGTGTGACGTGACAAGCTGTGGTTTTAAAAATCGCTAAGTTTTTGATGGTCACTAATCGGATTAACTCATAGGTGAAAGCATTTGCTTGGTATGATTAAAGTGTCGTAACCAGCTTATGTCCATTCAGAATTAGCTTCCCCGGGTATTTTACTACGTATTCAATTAAGCAATGTACACCCACCCACCTTCAAGATAACAAAAATGCACACGTCTTGAATATTTACACAGGCAACAGATTATTGGTACCAAATTTCATCTAAATCCATCAAGCCGTTCCCGAGATATGCTACAGCATATGGTCCTGACGGAATAATAATAATAAAAATAAAAATAATAATAATAAGAAGAAACAGAACGAAAACAATATGATTCCCCACCTTCGGTGGGGGAATCATAATAAAAAAAAATTTAAAATGGAGTAAAACATTTTATTTATATATTTTATTATTAAATCTTAGATTTAGAGCTAGTCACGTGATCCTTAGGCTACCGGGTACTGAAATAGTTTAAAAATATAAGATGCATATTCATGTCTTCCGTGGCCTAATGGATAAGGATGTAGAGTCAGGAAAGGATGTAATCTGGGGAACTAAGGGTAGTAAGTTCAAGTCCCGCTGCGAGCGAAATTAGGTAAATAAATTTGTAATAAATGATGTTAAATAATGTGTTCTTCTTTATTTGTGATTTCAGGACCACTTCCAAACCAACCAAAATTAGTATAAATTGATTAAGAAAAATGATGAAATAAATAAATTCATTTTTTTATAAATTTACAAATTTTATAAATAAATAAATAAAAAAAAAATTTAAATAAAACAAAAATAAAATAAAAACAGTGTAAGAGTATAATAAGTTAAATAATTATATTTAACATCACATTTATATAAATTTAAAATTAAAAAAATGTACAGAAATTTGTTTTCTGTGTTTATTAAACAAATCCTTAAAGATCCTTATAGCCGCCTTAAAGATCCTTAAAATTTCAGTTCCATTAAGGATCTTTAAGGATGTCCTTAAAGAGACCTTAAAGACACATTTAAAGTCCTTAAAGCCCCCTTAAAGATCCTTAAAGCCCCATTTAATGAGTCTTTAAGGGGGCTTTAAGGATCCTTAAAGGTGACTTTTCTTCTTGTGTAGGCAAATGCCTACAATATTCCAATATACATGCCTATACAAAACGTTTATAGTTTTTGAGATAATTAACCATTTAAATATTCATTTGCATATATGACCTTGACCTTTGAACCTATGACTTTCATTCATATATCAAAATGATTGTTGTGCAAATGCCTTCAATATTTAATGTACATGCCTATACAGTTAATAGTTTTTGAGATAATTAACCATTTAAATATTCATTTGCAAATATGACCTTGACCATTGAACCTATGACCTTCATTCATATATCAAAATAATTGTTAGGCCAATACCTACAATACTCATTTTACATGCCTATACAAAACGTTTATAATTTTCAAGGTATATTGGCAAATACATTAATTTTAGCAATTTCCCTCTTAGTACCTTGCCATTTCCCCATTTTGGCTCTTACAGTTACGATTTGTGCAAATCTGAAAATAGGTGCCCTAAGTATGTTTTACACAAAATATCTAAGCTATATCTCTTGTAAGTTCAGAGGAGATGAATTTTAAGGATTTTTTACAATGTTCAACTTTTTTGGGCCCCAAGTGGACATAATTCTTTCGTTCGTGCAAATCTGAAAGCCTTTGACCTAGCCATCCTTACTGTCAAATATCATCCAATTTGGCTTTGAAGTTTTGGAGGAGTTGATTAAAATGTGAAAGGTTTACACACGACGCAGGAAGATAGATGGCAATAGCTCATCTGAGCCTATGGCTGCACAGTTTGTACCCATTGGCATACCGATCGTTTGCTGAAAAACTATATTACCAAACACAACAAATATGTTATCTTTCAAAAACTCCAACATTTTGTTAATGGTATATTCAGTATATTTAAATTATATTGGACATCAAAGTAATAATAGGAAAATTATTATAAAACATGCGTTTGGACAACTATGGAATGACTATTTTCCATAGTTGCGCCACCTCAAGGAGACTTCGGATGAAGAAAAATATTATGGAACATTAAAGTACCTTTCTTAAATAATTTTTTTTTTAATTAAAAAAAAAATTTGGCTAGTTTTTGAGATATTTGAAGTTTATGTAAAATTCCTATTGGAAATAAATTTCAATTGGAAAAGTAAAAGAAAAAAAATCGAAAACAAATTTTGTTGGAAAAAATTCCAAAAGGGGGTTTTCATTGGTAAAAAAATATAAATCCACAATCTATTTTTTTTGGAAAAAAATTCCAACCTTTTTTAGCTTTTGGAAAATAAATCAAAAAAATGTTTTTAGAACAAAAATTCCAAAAAAGTTTCTCATTGGAATTTTTTTGAATATTTTTTCAATTAGAAAAAAAAATCCAAAACATTTGCACTATTTTGAAAAAAAAAATTCCAATAAGACTTTTTTGGAAAAAAAATTCCAATGAGACCCGATTTTTGGAAAAAAACCAACGAGATCCGATTTTTGGATATATACCTTTTTTGGAAAAAAATCTAGAGATACATTATTGGAAAAAATTCTAAATACATGTAAATATGTCTTTGTAAAAAGTCCAAAGAAATATCTCTTTGGAAAAAATTCCAACTAGATTCGTCTTTGGAAAAAATCCAATTAGATACATGTTTGGAAAAAAATTCCAAAACAGATCCATCTTTGGAAAAAAAATTATTACCAAATTCATCTTAAGTTTGGAAAAAAAATTCAAAACTGAACCATCTTTGGAACAAATCCAACGGTGTTATGATGGGGAAAAAAAATCAGAAAAGCACCTGATCTACAAATACTGTATTGCAAGCTTATGTACACATTTCACATAATGGGGACAACATTATGTGCTTATAAATATACACTTTTGCAATGTGACCATCAACAATTTTTGGATAGTAAAACTCCATGTTATTCATTATTTCCTAATTTCTCGACTTGTAAAACAGTAGCATTAGCTTTAACCAAAAACTTGCCTGGACTGAAACTCTTGTTTAAACAGTTCAGGTATTCAAATTGCTGTATGCTCAAATTTGGATGCAGAGATTGTCAAAATCTGCATGCACATTCACTATATTACCTTTAATCTTAAACTAGATTCCAAAAGATATTGCTCATCTCGACATAAATGTTCATTGTTACAAACTAAATTTACTAGTGTCTAATGAAAGCATCATAACATGTTGAGCAAAGACACATTATAACATATAGATATATATATACATGTATATATATACATATAACAAAAAACAAAAACAAACACGATTGATACATTGATACAATTGTATTCCCATATTGCATTTCATAATTTTTTACAAAACATATATTATAAATAAATGTATATGAAATTTAATTTTGAAAATAATGTTATCAAGATACACAAAAGATTACTTAACATTACATATGAAAAACAATAATATGTAGAAATAGCCAATTTAGTTTACGATAAAGAAAATAGAAAGTAACCATCTTTCATTCTCATGTTTATAAACTTTTGTTTGTTTCGCAAGGAAAAAATGACGAATGTTAATTAATTTGAAAATAATATTTTTGATACCGGATAGTAAGATTTAGTTAATATTACGAAAGGTAATAGTGACAAAATAGTTTGGGAGGAAGAATACTTAGGAGACTGAGCAAATGTGGAACACTAATTAAATATTTAAAATTTTCATTATTACATATTTCTAATGTTCATGCAATATGAGCGAAGAATCATTTGTTTAAAAATTTTGAATTTTTTAGAAATTGCAAAATGCTAAAAACTACGTTAATGAACAGGTCTCAAAAGTCAGATTAAGGAGTCATTTTGTGACCAAAAAGAATGGTCTTTATCCTCATTAGACAGGTCTAACCTATATAGAAGATCATAATATAGTGAAGTCTATCGGGGATTCTTCAGACCAGTTGCTACAGATAGATGGAATTTAAATAAGTAGATTTTATAGGAGGTTAAATTGTATCAGAGAATAAAAGTTGGTTAACAGTATTAACAATTTATTCCCAAAACATCTTTATTACATTTACTTACAATATAATGAGGTAATTCATAAAAGTTTATGGGTCATTAATTTTGCACCAAATTGTGACACTGATGAGAGATTTGTTAAATCTGACAGACTTCTGGCAAGAGCCTTCGGTATCAATTCCTTCACATATGATCATCCATGTTGTAGTGTATACACAATTTAAAAATACCCTAGTTGTAAGATTTATCCCCCTTTTGATATTATTTTCAATGCATAGGTACATATAAAGGAATAAACTAATATGACGACTTTTGGACACGGGTGACGACCTTTAGACATGTAGATAGTTTGCATAATTATAAAATGCAATGCTATCTGGATTTTGATTAAGTAAATAAACATATAAATAGATAATTACTAAATAATAAATAAATTATGAACATATACATGAATAAAATAAGCCTTTCCTCAATTGCTTTTCAGTTATGCCAAACAGGCCAAAAAACTTCGAAAGTGGATTGACCACTGTTAATCACAAAGGTATCTGTTAAATTCAGTGTCCCTATACTGACACTTTCTGCCAGAGTTAATGGAAAAATAAAATTAAATACACAGATGGGGGTAAAACCAGCATTAAACGACGGCGAAGAGTCTGCGCCTAAGCACTACATAACATATATGGCAAACCGTGGTTTTCCTTTGACAATACAGCAGACTTGCAGGTTTGCATGGTGCATTGCAAAGGAGGGAGGTAAAGGTCACGTGTTCACTCAAAACGGACCATCAAAAAAGTAGTGTAGAGGGTTTAAATTGAGGCACCAACTATAAGCCTTCGTCGAATTGATGCTTTGGACAGAGGACGAGCCACGATGGGTAACATTCACGTAGTGCGAGAGTATTTCCCTCTCTTAGATCTACTCTTGAAACCAATGATTTATTGGGAAAACCTCACTGTATATACAATTGTGACGAGGCGGCCTTATACCTTAACAAATCAGCTGGACAAAGAGTAGTAGTTCCTACAAGGAATAAGCATACACATTCCATTAATGGTGCTAAAACTGAACATATATCTGTTCATTGTTGTGCAAATGCCGCAGGGAATACGGTCCCTCCAATGCTAATTTTCAGCAAAAGCTTGCCAAGTGGTGCGTACCACAGACAAGGACCAACTAATGCTAGTTATGCTAGATAGTGGGTTCATGGACCAAACCCTCTACTTAAGTGGTTTGAAAAATCATGTTTGAAACAACGGCCTATCCTTCTATTGCAGGACGGTGCATCATCATAGATCAGTGCAAAATTGATAGAGAAAGCTATATAAAACGACGTGATTCTGCTGTTTACCACCCCATACCACTCACATTACCCAACCATTAGATGTAGCAGTATATAGGAAAATGAAAGTAGAAACAGCCAAACTTATGAATCATGCGAAAATGGTCAAATCAGATCTTTGGGTGTCAAAGAGAAACGGAAGCTCTGTGTTCAAACTGATTTTTGAAAAAAGCTTTTCAATATCATCAATAACCGAGGGCTTTCGAAAGTGCGGAATCTAGCCATTTATACCAAATGCAATTGACAAAACTTTATTACTGCGTTCAAACACTGAATTAAACCAGATTCGATTGATCTCTCTGTTCATTTACCTGATGGGGGTACCACATCTACCGAACAAGCTGCTGATATGAATATATCGTCATCTACAGAAGTTGGCAAGAACATATTAGAAGCTACTTCCGATAATGTATTGTACCCTACAGAAGAACCCATGAACAAGTTTCTGTCAACTTCAGCGTTGATAGTGATGGCATTTTAATTAGTCATATTTTGATGAACAAGAACCTTTAGCAAATGAGAATTCCTGTGAAATGAGCTCATGTCCACCAGATTAGCATTGGTTGCAGTTGAATGTGGGTTAACGCCAAAGAAAATACGGAGGCATGAACAGTGTTTCAATTGTGATGTAAATATGACAAATGACTCTGTATCAAACATGGAAGACACTTTAGAAACAAGTAGGTACCGGTAACTCTGTAAATACGGAGGTTTTAGCAGCACAGCAGATTACTTAAGCAGCTTAAGTGTCGAGGAAACTTCTGGACTTATTCCAAATGATCTTATTAACATTCTTGTAACGCCGGATACCACTGAAAAGAGGACAACAAGTACGAAAACAGGTAAAGCAAGAGTCTTAACGAGTACAGAAGTTGAACAAGAAATAAAGGAAAAGGAAAGAAAATACTGAAACAAGAACGTAAAAAACTTAAATCAAAACAAACAAGTTCAAATGTGGCACCAGAAGTTCAATCCACCGATACTGTTCATGCAATAAATGAAAATACCATTATACAAAATGTTGGGTAGCTGTAACTATTTACTCGTTATTATTTACTTTAAGTGAAACAAATATTTGCGAATTTTTTTTATTTCAAATAAACGGTGACATGAAAAAATAGTTATTCGACAGGTGCAAGTTGTTGGTATGCACCACTACGGGCGGCGAGAGTTATCTGTTGGATGTCCATATACATTGGAAATTGAACCACACAATCCTTATGATTCTAAGGCTGTAGCAGTTTATGATAACGGTAGAAAAGTTGGTAATCTAAAAAGAAATTGTGCAGCAGCTGTAACCAAAATAATAAAAATTAACAAAACTCGTTCGTAGTATTACCTTAAACCTTTAGAAGGTAGTAGGCGTACTGGACCACAGCAACATTGTGCAATTGCATTTAAATGCGAAGATGAAGATGTCAATGAAATCCATGAAATGTCAATGAAATCCATGAAGTTTCAAAAAATGAATATCAATGAAATTTGTAACCATTAAGAATACATTATTTTTATAATTAACTTTACTGCTTAAAATGTTCGACTTAGTTTTGCATTGAATTACGATTATTTTGTTTTGTTTGATGTTAAGATATTGAAATAATGAACTTGACCTCCAAGTTTATTGATTTATTGTTTGCTTTTTCAAAAGCATTTGAAGTGACGACTTTAGGACCGCACTGACGACATTAAGATTACACATGTGACGATTTTCAGACATGGTAGACCTTATGTCGTTAGCTAGACCCCTCTCTTGATTTTTCATTATGTTATTCCTGTAGGCATAGACTTGAGTATACCTGATTGGTATAAATAAATAGATGTAAGAGAGTCCTGAAACACTCTACTTTATATATGCCTCATGAAGAGTTTTAAAAACAACCAAAAAGCCATCCGGGTGACGAACTTAGGTTCATGCACGTTAGAAATAAAGAAAATTCTTGAAATAGCAATGTTTCCTATTTATCAGGAATATTGGGTCAAGAAAGTGTACAGTTGTGTACAAGCAAGTGAACTTTTTTAGGCACTACTCGGAGTTCAAAAGAGTCAAATCCTGCAGATTGTTATAGAAAACTTGTCTGAGGGCCTGTTTTACACAATATTGCACAGGTAGTCTACAGTAAGGGTTGTTATCTAAGTTTTAGTGATTTTATTTATATTCATACCATCATCAATCTTCGTTATCTTGCCTCTGTAAAATTTTCTGTCAGACCACTTGGCCATAACCTTCTCATTTATGTTCTATACAAAAACAGATTAATAATTATAAAACATGTAGGTAAATTTAGCAAATCGACTTGTTTTTATTTAACCCTTTGCAATACTTTAGTTGAAATTTGCACTTTTCCCTTTTAAAAAAAAATCATAAAATGTTGACATTTGACCCCAGGTCACATGACTTGGTGACATTATTTGACCTCCATGACATGTCAATAAATTTTTGCAAAGTAACGTAATACAATTTCATACTTAAGTATCTTTACTTTGTAGCCATTCCAAAAACAAGAATTAAACAAATTTGACCAGACAGCAAAGGGTTAATGATACGCTGCCACATTGCCAAGTAAAGTGTATATATATATGTCCAAAACTGAGTAAAATTGGTTATAAATTTAACAGCAATTTATTAGCCATACATTTTGTATTCTTTCTGTTCACCCAACAGAAAACATTATTAAATAGTAATAGATACAATGACTAGCACAATGTTAAATTTTGACTCAAATATACATGTGTATATATAAGCTTAAAGAATCTTCACACAATATCTAGCAAAACCACTAGTTCATATGACACAAGATGGAAAGTATAAATATTGAAAGACACAAGGGTGCAAAAGCTGAGTTGAAATTTCCTATTATGTATATATAGCGAGAGTTTATAAAACAAGTTTGGGCAGGTGTGCTGAGTAACATTACTGTCATTTTCAAAAACAAACATACTAATCCATGTCCGAATCACAATCCAGAAGCAAAGTGAACACTTTGAGATGACAAGTTAGGTTAGACACGTGAACTTCCACCAGGGAAGTAAGGCCGGGTGCTCCGGAAGGGTAAGCACTCCCTGCTTAGCTAGTTACACCTGCCACATGTGAAATCAAAATTGTGTGAAAGGAACATGGAACTATGGGACGTAAAATATATCCAGGGCAATCCTGGACACAGAGACGTCAAACAATACTGTGGTGACCATAAAACTTTTTGAGGACCTTGATAAGCCTACGTTTGCAATATCACTGAGTCAACAATTAATGTGCAAGCAGACTACTTCGTTGCACAAAGTCCCTGTAGTGGGAACAGGCTCTTCCATAGCGTATTAATTGGGAAACAAATACACCATAAGCAGGTTTATTACTGCATAGAAAGGTAAAGTTGACAATAGAAAAATTGAAGTCATCACGTTTGTCATAAAGTTGTGTCTTTTATTTCAAGCTAACTAGGATAGATGACATTCACATAGTCTTAAAATTAAGGATTGTTAAGACAGAACGTCATCTACCGTTTTTGTAAAAGAATGACAAGTGAATAATTTCTTTAAGACGTTATTATTCTATATCTGCAGTTAAAATAAAGTCTAAGAACTTGCAGCCGCCTGTATCACCAAATTTATACATATTATATACACAGTGTGTATGTACAACCTTCAGAGTATCAGGTTGAGTCCTTTTTTCGTAGTACGTGTCACACTTGTCAAAAGCCGTGACCTGATACAAAGGGTTATTCATACACAGTGTATATGATATTTTTATGTAACATTTCCAAGTAGGTTATTTAAAACCACTAAACTATTTTATGACATAATAATTATATGACTGTATAACATGATTATTTCTTTGTTTTTTTTATTCAGAATAATGATTTGCATCTACCATAAGTATTGTATTTGCAAGCATACAATGCAGCAAAAGATAATAAAAACATAACACTCATTGGTTTTTTTGGCTTCCCTGGTTGAAAGAAAGATCTTTAAAAAAGTAAGACTATAAATCTTTCGAAGTCATTGATGGTTTTTAAATGGCTTTTAAAGGATGTCTTCGCAAAATATAAGGAAATGACCCATAGGAAAATTTCATGCATGTCAAAATTTACATTAATAAAATATTGGTTAAAAGTACTTTCTATCTATAGAATAAAGTATGTTCTAAAGTGTCATGTCAAAAAAGATATCTCTGATAACGGATAAGTATTTCTATATGTGCATGAAAACGGTGATTCAAAGCGAAAATGGTTATTTCCATACATTTGACTGCATATATATTGCAATTTCATACTGATGGCAGGCCTGCCCGTGAACAAAACCGACATTTAAATGTAGGTATTTATTTTAGTTTTCACTGACCTAAAGATTATCCACGGGCATGCCTGCCATCATGGTGAAAAATTGAAAAACGCTTAAAAATTAAACTATTATCCTTGTCCGTCACTCATATATTATAGCGTATACAAAGCGTTCGTAAGCTTCGGTAGCTCAGTGGTAAAGTATGTGGACTGCTAAGATATTACGAAATGCTATTCTTTTAATGTGTGGGTTCGAATCCCATACATCGCACGGTTTTTTTTTTTTTTTTTTTTTAAATATTTCCTAATCAAAACACATTATCTACTAAATTTTATTTAACTAAATTGTAAGTGAATAAATTATAATACCCTTTTTCGTCAAAAGTTAGTGTTTAACCAAGTTGTATAAGCATCGATATTATTATATACTACTACATGTATATAACAAGACAAAGCAAAGTGAAAGTCTCGTATATAACATGCCGTCTCAACAACGTGCTTGTTGTCGTATACTGTTATATGTAACAAGAGTGTCACGGCTGTAGGTTTGTTTGTAATCTGGAACAACGAGTTGAAAATGCTGCTGGGGCATCGGTAAATCACAAAAATAATTTACTTTCGATTTAAAGTGTATTTATTCATTGTACAGACATTTTTACTACGGATTTAAACTGTAAACGTTATCGCCGATTAAGTGACAGAAAACACTATTTTATATAACAGTGGCCTTACACAGGTAAAATCTTAAAGCCATACCATGAATATTCCTGTGGGTCAATCGCTCGCAAAAACCGAAGACATCCTTTGCACAAATTGGACCCCTAAAGGAGGAAATGGCAGAAATCATGTTAAAATAGTATAAATGCTAGACATCAGATATTTTATTTCTAGTATATTTATGCCATGCATTTTTATTTTAAAAATTTGCACGAATCTTGACTGTATTGTCCAAAATGATGATACTCGTGACCAAAGTAATTTTAAAATTGTCATAAAGGGCAAGCATACATGTACCTTAGCTGGACCTTAGACATTGTAGATTAATTATCCTTAGGACAAATAGTATTCACATTGCACAAAACAAATGTGTGTCCTGGTGCCCCTAATGGGAAAATGGAGTAATAAACAGGTTCAGAAGAGCAAATGTGAAGGCAGTAAAAATTTTAAAACAACTAATGTACAATAGTTGAAACTTAGTTTTTTAAGTTATAGGATTGTTAAAGGAAATACTTGTATTCAACTTTCAAAAATGTAGAGTGGGAAACCCAAACAGGTAAAGGGGCTGCTATAGATTGATGAACACCCATAATCCACTTGTGTATTGATGCATTAAATATACCATCCTTTGAACAAGTGTTACAGAGCCTCGAGTGTGGAATGGAAACAGTAGAGGGACCCCATTTAAATATATTTATATCAAGAATCTGTGTATTATAACATAGCTTAACCTTTTATATTATAATTATGACATCCTTAGTAGTCATTTTAGGATGTATTCAGTCTAATTTAAATCTTGTTTGAATTTCCAACATGTGTAACACTGATAGAAACTGTTCATGAATTTAACACTTAATATGCTCTAATTGAATTGTGTGAAAAATTATGTATGGCCTTTTAGATTTTGTACAAGTTCTACAACTAAAACAGGCCAATGGCATCAGCTAACGTATAGAGAAAATGGGGGTATTTCTACAAAAAATTACCATAAATATCTATTTAATCTTTTCAAAATTCTTTGATATGCATTTTAACAACCATTTGTCTAACAGTTTAAATTAAATTTAAAAAAACCCCACAATTTTAACAAAAAATGTCTCTTCATTGATTTGACCAAAAGCGCCACATCAACATAAAAATCTTTTGTCAACACCAACATATAATTATTTTCCCTTATATTTATTCATTAGTTTTGTTGGACATATTTCAATGCAGACATTAATGAGCTATTTTGAAGTATTGTATTTATTCATCCTTATAATTTCAGGTTAAACTTTTATTCTTGATGGTTGGACATACCCACCGAAGATGTCGACCAGATGTTTTCAAATGTATCAAGAAGATTAAAATTCAACTCACTCCCAACTTCAAAAGAGCTACACACTCAATAAGAGTGTCACATACTCCTATGACAGGTGTAAAGCATCTAACTGGTCTCTGGGACTACCGTGATGGTGTGGACACCAAACTCCACATTTGTTTACCATCACGGAACGCTCAGACAGAGTTAATTACAAACACTGGCCACTCAGGAGCCTCCAATACCAAGACTTGGACATTACAAACTTGGCCAAATGTATAATACAAAAGCCAACAATTACGAGTACAGTTGATAGTAGGTTTGTAGCAGAGCTAGATGCCATGTGACATCATTATCCAAGTGGCAGAGACAAGGAAGACTTTTGGGCCCAAGTATGGAATGGTATTCAATACATTCAGTATTAAAGGACAACTGGACATGCACCATCAGCACCATGTATTGAAGAATTTGGAAAATATAGAAGAAATTGTGCGAGTGCTTCTCCACTTCCACCTGAATTGTCAAGTATTTTGGAGAAACATGGAAAAAAGACAAGAGAGCCCACAAGTTTGTGAA
Source organism: Anadara kagoshimensis (assembly GCA_021292105.1). Lineage (NCBI taxonomy): Eukaryota > Metazoa > Mollusca > Bivalvia > Arcoida > Arcidae > Anadara > Anadara kagoshimensis. The sequence goes on from CM037859.1 coordinate 11,005,792, forward strand.
TGCTTAATAACAGCAAGAATCTATATAATTTATCACAATGATGTGTACAGAGTATGAGAATTTCAATTAAATAAAAGGCAATATGAATGAATTAGAAAAGCCTATTTTTCAATAGACAATGCAAATCAAGATTAATAAAAATAAAGTTTTTTGGCTAAATTTGCAGTATGTTAATGACCTGGTTTAAAAGTTTTCGGTAAATAATCTTAATTATTATACTTAACAGATTTTTTAACAATAAGATGTTCTCAAATATTTAGTAAGTGCAAAGCCTCATATACAGTTTCAATAAAAAAATTATAGCAGGTATTTTAAGATTAATTCTACCTTTGTGCCAAAAAAGTGTTGTTAAAATGCATACCAGATTCAAGAAACTTTACAAGTTCTTTTAATGTGTGAAAAAAAATGCTGTTCGTTTTTATAATTACAGGTAAAATTGGTGAAATCAAGAGTCTCAGCTGAGTAGGGGATGAAATCCAAAGTCCAAGGGGCTAAAGTTGTAAAAATAATATTTATATCTCCTGCAAACTATTTTGAGGGGGTATATAAGAATCACCATGTTAGTCTGCCTGTCTGTCCGTGTGAAATAGTGTCTTGGCCAAATCTCATGGGATGACTGCTACCGTGAAACTTTACCTGAAGAATCTTCATGGTCCAAAGGTGTGCCATGACCTTGAACCAAGGTCATATTGTCGGGGAAACATTAAATATTGGGATGGGGTAAGGTATTAGGCTCTCAAGAGACAGTTCTAGTTTCAGCCATGTACAGAATTTTACAGAATAATCACACTTAAAATCTATTTAGTGTTGAAGATATATACAGTCAAATTTGTCTATGAAGACCACCTGTAAAAATGGTCTTCAAGGGCCGGTAGCCCTTATATACAGAATAATAAATAGGAATTTGCATAAATTGTGACTGGCATTTGAAAGCAGTTGGGCTTCAAGACCGGTTTGACTGTAAAATGAATCACTTTTTATCGTTTCCTGAACAAATTCTCTAATTAAGATTATGAATTATATTTTAGACCTACACTTTGTATGATTGTTTTTGATAAAAATTAATTATTGTTCTATCTTAGTAGATTTTATTAGCTCACCTGAGCCAAAAGGCTCAGATGAGGTATTGCTATCTATCACTGTCCGTCGTGCGAAAAGATTACACCAACACCTATAAAACATTTATTGAACTGTTTGATAAACATTTGAACCCAAAGCCATCTAGAATTGCCAAAGGATTCATGTTTCACAAGCGTGATCTGAAGGAGTGTGAGAACACCCAGGCCTTCATAGCCCGATCTTTAAGATATGCATCCATTTGTAATTTTGGTGCATCTCTTAAACTTACATTACGAGACGTGTGGTTTTTTATGCCCTGATTTAGAGACACTTGTTGGCCGACACTATATTGACCTTAGATACAGCACTGAAAACTGTCATTGCTATGGAATCTAGTGGTGCAACGATTCACCGCGGCTCACCCGAACCGCGGTATTTTGACTCGGTTCGATTTTGGGTACACAGCGTCCGGATTTCGGTTCGATTCGGAAGTGGGTAAACCGTCTCAAATTTATGTTTTGTAGTGTTTCCGTTTTAACATGACCTGCAAGGTTGCCGACCTTCACTGTTCACTGAAATAGAAAATTTAATAGAGCATGAAAAGGTTGAACTTATCAACGCACCAGCCACGTATAAGTCTGGGGTATGGCAACACTTTGGATTTCACTGCATATATATTAATGGGATTAAAAAACCAGATAAAACGAGAAGCGTTTGCAAACATTGTTTTTCTAGCGTGTCTTATAAAACTGGAACAACGTCCAATATGAGTACTCATTTGAAGCGACACCATGATATTGATGAAATGATGAAAAATCTAAACAAAAAAAATAAACTAAAGGTCGCAAAAAATGAACCCAATCATACTGCAGGCCAAATGCGACTTAGTGAAGTTTTTAAGTCAAAATATCCTGTAAAGAGTACCCGTCAAAAGCTATTAAAACATTCATTGCTAAAGACATGCGACCACATGTGCTTGATAATCAAAAACAATTATACTAATCCATGTCCGAATCACAATCCAGAAGCAAAGTAAAAACTTTGGACAAGTTAGGTTAGACACGTGAACTTTCACCAGGGAAGTGAGGCCAGGTGCTCCGGAAGGGAAACCACCTCCTGTTTAGGTAGTATCGTGGGGTACCCGTATCGTTGCAGCCCTAATGGAAACTGTCAACCGAGATGCAGTAGAACTACAGAATGAATGAACAATGTTAAAGCAACATTAGACATTGCACAAGACACTACATCCAAAATTTATAAGGCAAGACAAACCCCTTATACTAATAAGCTCAAAATTGAAGCTGAATTTGAACGACTAGTAAAAGTTGGTATTATCAGTTCTATGGAACATAGTAACTTGGATACATCTATTGTGCATGTTGTCAAAAATAACGTTAGGAGCTGTGGTGACTACAAAGTGACTGTTAACTGTTAACCAATACCCGCTTCCACGTATCGAGAAAATGTTTTAATCTTTGGCAGGTGACCAAAAGTTTTCGAAAATTGATTTCATTTCACCCAGGCGTTTATATTAATAACCTGGAATACTATACAATTGACATTTGTTCATGTATAAATATCCATGATGATAGTACATGGCTCCATATTGGAACTGAAAAAGTAAATCATAAATGAGAACATTTGAACATAATTAATCAATCGTCACCAGACTCCAAATTCAAGTGGTGAACCAGGCAATGTGCAAGACGTTTTCAGTCTAATTCGCGGTTGAACTCTTATTATAACATTTTTTCTCGATTTACTTTAAAAATATAATATTATATAACATTTGTGTTCATGTTCCTTGTTTTCATTTTAAGTATTTTCTGGGCATATTTCATGAAACATACCATACATAACACATGCAACTCACATTTAAGGCAAATCTTGCTAATTAATTTCAATAAATATTGGAATGTTTAACTTCGCTATTTTTCAGCAATGTATGCTGAAGAGGGTCTATATTTTGTGTAACCTAACTTGTCAGTTCCAAAGTTCTTACTTTGCTTATAGATTAGTATGTTTGTTTTTGATTAATTCTAAATGTGACGGTGTTTGAAACTTATGTAGGTGTGATGCAATTATAAGAGTAAATGTTATGTGTGAAATGAGAAGACCATCAGAAAGTGTAGTGAAACAGAAAAAGTTGTAATCTCTTCAATATGCCAATGGTATGTTCAAGAGACAATGCTTCAAGATGCTCTGGCTGTATATACAACTAGAAAAGATGGTACACATAAGTATGGATTAAAAAGAAGGGTCTGGGTTTTGTTACAAAGAGAAGGGTTTCTGTTAATAGAAACAAGGATGAAATAGTCAAGAAGATTGATTATTTTCATTTTTTGCTTAAAAATATTTTGGGTAAAAATATTCCATGATGAAGAACTTGTTTGAAAACAAGACAAGTTCTTGAGGAAGCGCAAACATTTACCAGTTGAAACAGAGGTAACAGAATTGAGGAATTACGCATTTAATGAAATACAATAGTTATCTTCTGACAAACACAAGTTAATGACAAATTAGGACTTTGTTATACTCCGTAATCTTATAGTTAGTAGACTAACACTCTTCAATGCAAGACGAGGTGAACATTAAATGAATACAACAGTTATCTTCTGACAGACGCAAGGCGAGGTGGAACATTAAATGAAATACAACAGTTATCTTCTGACAGATACAAGTTAATGACAAAAGAAGACTTTCATAGACCCTGTAGTCTTATAGTTAGTAGACTAAGATTCTTTAATGCAAGACGAGGTGGAGAACCTGGTACGTTGAGCTGAAAGAATGAGAAGATGCAAACAATTGCACTTGGCTAAACGTGTTATGACCCAATTTATATTGATTTGGTCGTTGAAAGGTTGACGGAGGAAAGCGAAATAGCTAGAGAAAACCACTTACCTTTGGCAAGCTCACAATAGGATCTGCCCTGAGTGGGATATACCATGAGAGGTGATATGATCCGTAAATATCGTTTTAGTCGGATTGACAGAAGAGTTCACTGACGGCAAAGATATTGTTTTGATGAATATTTTAAACATGTAACAAGATGTTTATTATTTTTAAATTTTGGCTCCACTAAAAACTAACAAGGTATTGTCAATTCAAAGAACTCAAAATCAATGCAAATTCAACATATGCGCCCATGTCGCTTATTTTCAATAAATTAACAAGGTGTTCAGAGACCCCCCCCCCCCCCCCCGCAAAGATGAACATCAGTGAATTCCATACAATGTAATATATGCTTTATGTATCACTGGTTGCTAAAAAGTGGGTGGTTTGTCCATTGTATAGATCGAAAACCACAACACAGAATTAGGCTATCAATACACCTTATTTGCATATTTTATAAATATTAAACAAACTAAAAAATTAACGGAAAACCAATTAAATATGTTTATTTTATTTCCTTTGTATGAAAGTCTGACAAAATAGCTGTAATGGTCATTTAACATGTTTGCTATTTATAATAACAGTAGCCATCTTAGATACACTTTATTTTGCAAACTAAACAAAATCGGTATATAAAAAATGCTGTATAATGGCTCTTTTTAGGTGTTTACTATTTATAGTAACGGCGGCCATCTAAGATATGTTATAAGGCTGACGAGCAATCACACACTCATCACTTCCGTAACAAATTAACTGACCGAGATCTAGCTTAATCGGGTGTATGGGTTTCTTGTAAATGCACGGAAACCATGAATTGGGTGAAAAGGCTATTTTAGTAACGGCGGTCATCTTGGATGCACGATTATGCTGTCGAGCAATCCCACACTAATCACTGTCATAACGAATCAACTGACCAAGTTCAGCTCAATCGGATGTACTGTCAGTTATCTTTAAAATGAACGGAAACCATGTGGGACGCACTCACAGACAGCGGTATTACTATATCCCCCTCAACACTTGTGGCGGAAGATAATAATTTAGAAATAGCATTGGGGGGGGGGGGGGTCTGGAGTAAATCTAGAATAGCCCAATAGTCATTGCCGCCAAAAACGTGCCTACTACAACCTTCGCAAACGATCAATCATTAAATACTGCAGCTTAAAATAAAAACAAAGTTAAACCAACTTTTTGTGAAATGAGAAGACCATCAGATAGTGCAGTGAAACAGAAAAAGTTGTTATCTCTTCAATATGCCACTGGTATGTTCAAGAGACAATATTTTGCGTGCTTCAAGATTCTCTGGCTGTATATACAACTAGAAAAGATGGTACACATAAGTCTGGGTTTTTGTTACAAAGAGAAGGGTTTCTGTTCATAGAAATATAGGATGAAATAGTCAAGAAGATTGATTATTTTCATTTTTTTTTTTTTGCTTCAAAATATTTTGGGTAAATGTATTCCATGATGAAGAACGTGTTTGAAAGCAAGACAAGTTCTTGAGGATGAACAAACATTTACCAGCTGAAAAAGAGATAACAGAATTGAGGGATTGCGCATTTAATGAAATACAATAGTTATCTTTTGACAGACACAAGTTAATGACAAATTAAGACTTTGTTATACTTCGTAATCTTATAGTTAGTATACTAACACTCTTCAATGCAAGACGAGGTGAACATTAAATGAATACAACAGTTATCTTCTGACAGACAAAAGTTAATGATAAAAAAAGACTTTCATAGACCCTGTAGTCTTGTAGTTAGTAGACTAAGATTCTTTAATGCAAGACGAGGTGGAGAACCTGGTAAGGTGGGCTGAAAGAATGATAAGATGCCAAAAATTGCAATTAGCTAGATAAGAACATAATAAGAAAAATAACTGATCCATTAGAAAAAAAATGTTGCTAGGTAGATATAAACTTGCATATCAATCTGGAAAAAATATAATACGACTGGTACCAAATCTCATACAGAGGATTGTTGGGAAGGTATGATGAGGCTTGCTGATCCTGGAATCAGACACACAGATGGAGTTAACAAAGATAACAATAATGTGTGAATGTGTTTCCACACATTAGAGGTCCCATGAATCGTGTGTTTGGGTGGAAATGTAATAGAAGTGCTTGCATTCTGTCAGAACTTGGCAGCGTTATAACAGCAACTTATAGGAGACATATATATATAGTATGCTGCACTTGACGTCTCTGAACATGGCAGAGAAACATTAAGTAGTAAGTTATATATTAGAAACTGGAGACAGAATGAAAGCTGTGTCAGATATTGTTCAACAAAATGAAAGCTCAGCTAAACAACGTCAGAAAACATACTATGGCAGGAAAACTAGAAAGAGAAAATTAGAGGTAGGTTAGAAAGTAATTTGGTATTAATACCAACTAGCAGTGTAATGTTGTTAGCTCAGTGGAAAGGTCGCTATGAAGTTATTAAAAAGTAAGTCCTGTAGATTATAAAGAATATCAAACAAGAGGGAACAATATTTACGACATAAACATGCTTAAGAGGTGGTATTGATGAGAGGAGGAAAGTAAAGAAGAGAAAAATAACTGGCATGTTTAGATGTTGCAGCAGGTGAGGACGAGAAATTGTCAGACAGTAAAGATATTTGTACACCACAGTTGTCGCGGAAGGAGTCAGTACACAATATAAAAGTACATGTATGTACAAAATTAACACCAGATCAGTACATGTGTTAGGATTATTAAACATGCATGGATTTATCTTTATGTAGCAAGACCAAAAAGACTTGTCCATTCTGTGGAGAATTCTTCAGGAGTGAGTGAGTGAGTGAGGTAACAGAATTGAGAAATTATGCATTTAATGAAATACAATAGTTATCTTCTCACAGACACAAGTTAATGACAACATAAGACTTTGTTATACTCCGTAATCTTATAGTTAGTAGACTAACACTATTCAATGCAAGACGAGGTGGAGCGTTAAATGAAATACGACAGATACAAATTAATGACAAAAGAAGACTTTCTTCTCTAGATCTTGTAGTCTTATAGTTAGTAGACTAAGATCTTTAATGCAAGACGAGGTGGAGAACCTGGTACGTTGAGCTGAAAGAATGAAAAGATGCAAAAACTGCACTTGGGTACATAGGAACATGATAAGAAAATAAAACTGATCCTTTAGAAAAAATGTTGCTAGGTAGATATAAAACTTCATATCAATCTGGAATAAATATAACACGACTGGTACCAAATCTTATACAAAGGCTTGTTGGGAAGGTATGATGAGACTTGCTGATCCTGGAATCGGAAACACGGCTGGAGTTAACAAAGTTAACAATTATGTGTTTCCACACATTAGAGGTTCCATGGATCATGTGTTTGGATGGAAATGTAATAGAAGTGCTTGCATTCTGTCCGAACTTAGCAGCGTTATAACAGCAACTGATACGAGATCCTGGAATCAGACACACGGTTGGAGTTAACAAAGATAACAATTATGTGTTTCCACGAAACATGTGTTTGGATGGAAATGTATTAGAAGTGCTTGCATTCTGTCTGAACATGGCAGTGAAACATGTTACAAGCATATGGGGCATTCAGCAAAAGTAAACATGTTTACCAGTGTGTAATTGAAGTGCAAAATTAAGCATATAAAGACCAGGAGAGTGAAAATAGCGAAGTAAACGTGTGTTATGACCCAATTGAGATTATTTCACTTATATTGATTTGGTCAGTGAAAGGTTGATGGAGGAAAGCAAAATACCTGGAGAAAACCAATAACCTTTGGCAAGCTCACAATAGGAACTGTCATGAGTGGGATATATCATGAGAGGTGATATGATCCGTAAATATCGTTTTAGTCGCATTGACAGAAGAGTTCATTGGCGGCAAGGATATTGTTTTGATAGATATTTTAAACATGTAACAAGATGTTTATTTTTTTAAATTTTGGTTCCACTAGAAACGTACAAGGTATTGTCAATTCAAAGAACTCAAAATCAATGCAAATTCAACATATGCGCCCATGTCGCTTATTTTCAATAAATTAACAAGGTGTTCAGAGAACACTGTTACACCCCCCCCCCCCCCCCCCGCAAACATGAACATCAGTGAATTCCATACACGGTAATATATGCTTTATGTAACACTGGTTGCTAAAAAGTGGGGTGGTTTGGCCATTTTATAGATCGAAAACCACAACATAGAATTAGGCTATAAATACACTTTATTTGCATATTTAATAAATATTACGCAAAATAACAAGAGGCCCATGGGCCTTATACGCTCACCTGATAACTAATTGCTAGCTGATAGATTTAAAGTAAACGTAAATACTAAACCCTAATGACTTTTTTCTTTACATCAAAATGATCATTGTATCAATACCTACAACATTCTAATATAAATGCCTATGCAAAACGTTTATAGTTTTCAAGATAATTAACAATTTCAGTATTGTTTTACATATGTGACCTTGACCTTTAAACCCATGACCTTTTTCTATACATCAAAATGATCGTTGTATCAATACCTACAACATTCTAACATAAATGCCTATACAAAAAGTTTATAGTTTTCGAGATAACTAACCATTTCAGTATTGTTTCGCATCTGTGACCTTGACCTTTGAACCCATGACCTTTTTCTATACATCAAAATGATTGTTGTATCAATACCTACAACATTCTAACATAAATGCCTATACAAAAAGTTTATAGTTTTCGAGATAACTAACCATTTCAGTATTGTTTCGCATCTGTGACCTTGACCTTTGAACCCATGACCTTTTTCTATACATGAAAATGATCGTTGTATCAATATCTACAACATTCTCATATAAATGCGTATACAAAAAGTTTATAGTTTTCGAGATAATAATTATAATCAGAGGTAAAAAAAAATTAGGTCACGACCTTTACAATTGACCTTGACCTCATTTGAAGATACTAACAATAAGATGTCAAAACTAAAAACCCCATGTCATTATCTGGTCAAGTAGTCAAGTTATAACAATTTGAAGCTATTTTACGATTTTTTCAAAATTAAACGCAAAAACGCGTAACCCATTTTTCGACCGAATTTCACAAAATGAACAAACTATAGGCTTAAGACCCTAGAGAAGCCAAATATCACATCAGATTTTTTCTCCAAACAATACTTTCGGAGAAGAAGATTTTTTAAGATTTTTGCACCCCTAGGTCACCTTGACCTAGTAATGGTAGCCATGGCAACGCCACGAACAAATCTGAATTGCACCGACCCAGACATGCTTATGGCCAAGTCTCGTTGAAATCTACCGAGTACTTTCAGAGGAGAAGTCGAAAATGTGTGTTAACGACGCACACACATATACACGCTGCACCATACCATAAGCTCACGTGACCTGTGGTCAGGTGAGCTAAAAAATTAATGGAAAACCAATTAAATATGTTTATTTTATTTACTTTGTATAAAATTCTGACAAAATAGGTACATAGATATGGCTGTAATGGTCATTTACCAGTTTTACTATTTATAATACAGTAGGCATCTTAGAGACACTAAATTTTGCAAACTAAACAAAATCGGTACATAAATAAGGGTGTATAATGGCCATTTATAGGTTTTTGCTATCTATAGTAACGGCGGCCATCTAGGATATGTTATAAGGCTGACGAGCAATCACACACCAATCACTACCGTAACAAATCAACTGACCGAGATCTAGTTTAATCGGGTGTATGGGTTTCTTGTAATTGTACGGAAACCATGAATTGGGTGAAAAAGTCTATTTTAGTAACGGCGGCCATCTTGGATGCACGATTATGCTGTCGAGCAATCCCACACTAATCACTGTCATAACGAATCAACTGAGCAAGTTTCAGCTCAATCGGATGTACCGTACGGTTTTCTATAAAATGAACAGAAATTATCTGGGACGCATCCACAAACATCGGTATTACTATATCCTTCTCGCCACTGGTGGCGGGAGATAATAATTTTAAAATGGCAGGGGGTCTGGAGTAAATCAAGAATAGCCTGTAAATGTCAGTATTTAAATGTCTGTACTGTCAGTACTTCTATTTTTTTTTGTGTTCTTTAAAAGTTGTACGAGCATGCGCGCATCTCGTTTCTGCCCAGCAAACAAAACGGGAGATAGAACGACAAAACGACATGTCATTGTGCCGTTGCACTTGTAAAAGTTTACACTTGTCAGCCATGTTGTTTAAAGCTTTGGAATCTGTTATTTCATTGGTTAGTGTATGCTCACCCTGGGTATATAAGACACGCGTTATACCCGTAGTTCTCAGACAAGATAGTGGTCCTAGCTGATTAAGTCTCTTCTCCTTCTTTGGATTACTCACAGTATTTTAATGTTTGGGACATTTTTCTAAATTATTTGTCTAAAAATTGATTTTCATTATAATTTAAACTTGTTTTTTTAATTTATTATTTCAAATTATGGATATTTTAGAAATCCAAGTTCCGGTTGTTGCAGTTCAGGGTTTGGATAGGGACCTGCGACCTATTTGGCCGGAAGGTGGTATGGCCTGTCATGTGCCTGGTTGCACGGGGACATTTAAGTCCCTGAAGCAGTATATCATTCATTGGCGTCAGGACCATTAAACTCCTGAAATGTCCGCACTGCAACAGGAAGTTTACCAATAAACATGTGGTCAAACGCCATCTTGGGAAGAAACATTTTGTGGCGGAGAGCCTGATAAAAGATGTAATTAAAGGATTATCAGCAGTGGAAGAGGACAATAGAAATTTCGTTGATCCTCGGGGTACGCTTCCCCCTGTTCTGAAGCAGGTGAAGAGACAACAAGAACAGGACAGACGTCAGCAGGAAGCAGCTGGGAGTATTACCGATTTGAAGTTTTTGTTGTCCCGGCAACATGATTTAATGGACTATGATTTACCTCTGTAGTTTTGAGTTTTTTTTTTTTTTTTTGTGTGTTAACAAAATTTCATACAATATAAAATTTTGTTTTGACTCGATAATGCTATGCATTAATAATTTAGTCTACCTTTTTATCTGTCGAATTATGTCGTTTTACATGATATTTTTCACTATTTGTGCCGTTGCACTTGTAAAAGTTTACACTTGTCAGCCATGTTGTTTAAGCTTTGGAATCTGTTATTTCATTGGCTGATTTCTTAGCTTGATTTTCATTGGTTAGTCTATGCTCACCCCGGGTATATAAGACACGCGTTATACCCGTAGTTCTCAGACGAGATAGTGGTCCTAGCTGATCAAGTCTCTTCTCCTTCTTTAGATTACTCACAGTATTTTAATGTTTGGACATTTTTCTAAATTATTTTACTAAAATGGGGGGGGGGGGGGGGTTACGAAGTTTAGGTTTCTTTAACTTTTTTTATAATGTTTGTGTAAGGTTAGATTTGGCAATTTCACGGGTGGTAATGTATACGGCTCTTCCTTATTAATATCCGGCCATGTGTTTCTTAGTGCTCCATCACCGGTATACTTTCCCTTTGCCATATTGTGACTTGTAATGTATTAGATTTATATGATGTGATATTTTGCCAGTTTATGATATTAAATGTAGTTTAACGAGCTATCGTTTTCTGCATACTTTGACGGTAGTAGGACGAGGAAAACTTCCATTGTCAAAGCCTAGTATCTTATAGTTCCACTGCAGCATTTTAATAGGAAGTGAGAACATTACAGTCCCTGCTGTTATACAGCCAACACTAACGACTTAGGTCGCTAAATGTGACTGGTCCCGCATTTTCTCTTTTTCTACATAGTTAATAATAAAGTACAGTAAATTTTCACTTGAAGCAAGTGATAGGTTAAGGCCACCCTTGATCTTGTGTTCCATGTGATGTTGTAGTGGAGATAGTTGTGCCTGATCACCATGACTTCTTCATCTACGTCTCGCTTGTTCTTTATCTTTACTTGCTTGTTCATTCGTCACATGAAATAAGTAAAAATAAATAATTAGTTTTGGTATATAAGAAGCTGAATTAAAACATCACTGCAAATTTTAATGTATGTGATAGCTACATCAAGTGTAGAGTCACATTAGGAATCTCTATAACAATCATATGGAGATTTATATGTTTTAAATCGGGAATTATGATTTGTTATGTTGAGTAGATTTTTAGTGTGATTAAGTCACTTGAAGAATGGCTAACCTTGACTCTTTGCAGTGATAGGGAAAATTGATTTTCATTATAATTTAAACTTGTTTTTTAGTTTATTATTTCAGATTATGGATATTTTAGAAATTCAAGTTCCGGATGTGGCAGTTCACGGTTGGATAGGGACCTGCGACCTATCTGGCCGGAGGGTGGTATGGCCTGCCTGGTTGCTCCACGGGGACATTTAAGTCCCTGAAGCAGTATATGATTCATTGGCGTCAGGCACATGTCAGGACCATTAAACTCCTGAAATGTCCTCACTGCAGCAGGAAATTTACCAATAAACATGTGGTCAAACACCATCTTGGGAAGAAACACTTTGTGGCGGAGAGCCTGATGGAAGATGTAATTAAAGGATCATCAGCAGTGGAAGAGGACAATAGAAATTTCATTGATCCTCGGGGTACGCTTCCCCCATGCAGGTTAAGAGGCAAGAAGAACAGAACAGGCGCCGGCAGAAAGCAGCTGGGAGTGTTACTGATTTGGACTTTTTGTTGTCCCAGCAACATGATGCAATGGACTATAATTTACCTCTGTAGTTTTTGGTTTTGTTTTTTGTGTGTTAATAAAATTTCATACAATATAAAATTTTGTTTTAAGGAGGGGGAGTGTAGCGGTGATGGATTTTAACTGGTCGATTTTGTTATACATTTCGTGTACATACGATCTTTGTACATTTTATATCACGTTCACTGCATCGTTATTGCCGATGTCATGGATTTGTACATATTTGGATGTCATGACTCGATAACATTTAGTCTGGTTTCAGTAGATTAAAATGTAGAAGATATAACTTCTAGGTCCTTTGACTTGAATGTGTCAACCGATTCCGGTGATGGAGCAACCCCATTTAGCCCTTTACCACCCAGTTCTCCCCCTTTAAACTTATTTGTACATAGTATGTAAATATTTATTTCAAACTGGCAAGATTTTACATCTTTAATAAAACTTTCCTTTTGGAGGTCAACAGTGTAACTGTATAACTATGGGGAATTTCAATTGAGATTCGGAGATTAGTATACAATTTGTATATCTGCTACCCCATATATTTCTTTTCTGGTTGAAAATACATACAGCAGCATGTAGTTCTATGGGGATTTTCTAGAAATCAGAGATTATAATTACATTTAAATTTTCTGCTGTATTCGTATTTACATTTCCAATAAAGCTGAGCGTTGACAAGTACAGTAGAACTTTGATAACTCGAACTTCGATATCTCGAATACCACGGATAACTCGAAGTCACTATTTTGTCCCGACCGGTTTTCTATATAAACTATATAAATACAACTTCGATAACTCAAACTCCTATAATTCGAATACCCCCGATAACTCGAAGTAATGTTAAGGTGCAAAATTAAAAATTGTATGACAAACAACCTCGTATTTTTACAATGAGTGATCAATAGCACGATCAGTGAAATCACTGGCTTCGATATAATCCGATTAATGAGAGTTCTGTATCAATTGGTGTCAATTAAAGGATTAGTACTCTGTGCCGTAATCAGGTAATGGGCGATGAAGTGTAACCGTGTACTCCCTTAGTAAAAGCCAAGTTTTGTGCCGTTGGCGATAGCAGAAAATTTTCAGGTGATTTAAGAAAGCTGGATTTTAATGACTGACACGTGGTACGCACACTAATTTTCTAATGTTTTTTAAAATGTTCGTCTTGTCTTGTGTATGTATTATTATGATTATTACATACAATGTACATGCCTATGTTTAGCTGATCCAGGTCTTTTAATGCATTATGGCCATGTATTGGTAATACGCATTTTGGACATTTATTGCATGTGTTTGTAGTCGCCATCAGCCCTTGTAAAATCATAATTCATAAATTCATTTTAATTTATTATTTTGTGCGTCTACTATAGACGCTATATTCGTTCTTCATGGAATCATATCGCATGTGCGTCAACACAAAGAAAAGTTATACTGTGCGTTTGTGGACTTCCGAAAGGCATTTGACAGTGTTGTAAGACGGATATTATGGTACAAACTTATCAAAAGTGGATTGAGTAATAAATTTGTTAATGTAATTAAATCTGTCTACTCTGATGTTTCATTACGTATCAGAAATGGAGGACAACTATCTGAATCCTTCGCAAACCATATAGGCGTCAAACAAGGTGAACCACTTTCACCATTATTGTTTCTGTTTTTCATAAATGACATTCTACATGATATTTCCGTTAATAACTCTACAGATCTTTGTAATATTAATGGATATTTGATTTATCTGATTTTATTCGCAGATGACACTGTTATGTTCGGTAAATCGCCAACTATACTGCAAACACTGTTGGACAAACTCTCGTTTTATTGTCATCGATGGAGTATCACTGTGAACACTTCCAAAACTAAAATTGTCGTATTTCGCAACGGATGGAAACCTATAACAGACACATTTTACTTCAATAATCAAGTAATTGAAATTGTTGACTCTTATACATATTTAGGAATGCTGCTTCACTATAACGGCAAGTTTTTGCACACCCAGAAAAGGATAGCCCAACAGGGGACAAGAGCTTTGTCTGGACTTCTGTATAACATCAAAGAACTATATATCGACGTTAAACACAAATGCTATCTGTTCGACAGTATGGTTGGCTCGGTATTAAACTATGCGTCGGAAGTTTGGGGATTCCACCGTGCACATGAAATTGAGCTTGTTTTTAATAGATTTTGTCGTTATACTTTAGGTTTATCTAAATGTGCCCCCACTGCCTTTTTGTATGGTGAACCACCAAGTGTTATACGGAAACATAAAATAATTAAATATTGGTTTCGCATTATAACTTTGAAACCTACGTTTGTCTTTGATGTATATAATGTTTTATATAATGATGTATTACTTGGTAAGAAGAACTGGGTCTCAAATGTTCGAGACATGTTATTTTCATTAGGTTTTAATGATGTTTGGTACAATCAAGAATATCCAAGTGTTTCTATAGACATTGTGAAAACTCGTATTATCGATCAGTACTACCAGAAATGGATCCAGCTTGTCAGCTCGTCTGAAAAATTGTCAAACTATGTGTCTCTTAAAAACGAATTTAGTTTAGCGGGTTATTTAGCATTTGATTTCAATGTTTCACTTTTGACCAAATTACGCAGTGGTACATTGCGATTAAATGTTGAATCTGGCCGCTATACTAACATTCCAAGGGAAATGAGGATTTGTTCATGTTGTGCGTTAAATTGTATTGAGACCGAGTATCACTTCGTCCTTATATGTCGTACATTCCGTTTCATACGTTATCAATATCTACAGAAATACTACTGTGTCTGGCCGAATATCCATAAATTTCGTACACTATTAAAAACGGACTCTGAATCTCTCACAAGGAAACTCTGTATTTATCTATCTAAAGCCTGGTTACTCAGATCTCAACTTCTTAACTCCTGACTGTTCTCTGCTATTTATTTGTTTTTTTGTCATGTTGTTACATAATTAAATCTGTTTGTAATGCTATAGCAATGTATTGTTTGCTTTTTGCAATAAACTATTATTATTATTATTATTACATATTTCACAAGTGTATCGGTAAACAGTTGAACACCATCCAACATTTCTCCCATAAAAATGAAAGTCTACATTGTGACGTCATTCTTCAATTTCGAAAACCCCAATAACTCGAAGTCATCATCGAAGTCCCGTGCACTTTGAGTTATCAGAAGTCTGTTTTTGTATGTTAACAAAATGTCATACAATATAAAAACTTGTTTTAAGGAGGGGGAGTGTAGCGGTGATGGATTTTAACTGGTCGATTTTGTTATACATTTCGTGTACATAGTCATACGACCTCTGTACATTTTATATCACGTTTACATGGATGTCATGACTCGATAACGCTATGCATTAATCATTTAGTCTACCTTTTTATCTGTCGGATAATGCCGTTTTACAGGATATTTTTTTCACTATTTGTGCCGTTGCACTTGTAAAATTTACACTTGTCAGCCATGTTGTTTAAGCTTTGGAATCTGTTTTAGGTTGCTTTAACTTATTTTTTAAATGTTTGTGTAGGGTTAGATTTGGTAATTTCACATGTGGTAACGGCTACTGAAGCTCAAAATAAAAACAAGTGAAACAAACTGGTCATAAATCACTTGAGATCATTCATAGACACTGTCCTTATGTATTTATGAGGTTATAAAAGGATTTAGCTATATCAATATTGTGGTAATTCTGGTGTGGAATAGTAACGTATATAATGTAGGGCGTGGTAGACGTTTCTTCCTAAGTAGGACGTTATCGACATTTCGTCCCTAAACAGTACAATAATATTGTTGGTGTATAATAAACGGAAGGCTGACTAAATAGAAAATTCTCACAAATTTACAATGAATATATACCACACATCCTCTTCAATATTGGTAAATTGTGCTGAGGTAGATTATTTTTTACGATAATTTATTTCCAGTATTACAAGACACTTTTCCAAAACGTAACCATTTTTGGTCAAAACGTAACCATTTTTTGGCCAAAATGTAACCACCATAAACGTAGCCTTTTTTTATTAAACAATTTTTGGTCAAAAGGTAACCATTTTTTGGTCAAAATGTAACCATTTTAATCTTGTCACTCATTCTCAATATAAGGATTCAAATATGGTCAACCACACTTATGTTATAAAAATAAAACAATCATAGGCAACTATTATGTACATTGTCGTACTTCACCTGTGTAACGATCTACAGCTCGGTGTCTTACGATCGGTACATAGAAATATAGAACAGGTGTACAGTTTTTGTTTCGTTAAAAAGAAACCAAAAACGATACAAAAAATGACCACATCTATTTGAGTTCCTCATTTAATTCCGGTTATTTCAGTATTTTTTGTAAAATTTTAGGACGTCGGGAAATTACTTCCATTTTAAGTTAAAAATATAGCAGTTATTTCGGCACTATCTCTTAATATTCTTGTTTAATTTTTGAAAAATGTGGCGAAAGACCTTTAGTTATAGGCTGTTTTTTCACGCTAATTTGATTTTTTTTCAAAAATGACCACATCTAAAGTGTTAGAGCACACTTTGATAAAGGTAAAAACATAAAAATCAAATGTTGGTTTTGACGGCAAATTACTTCCAATTTTATTTAAAAATAGGGGAATTTGTGAATATCTAGTGAAGAAATATCCAATATGGCCGACACCGCACCAAATATAAAAGTTTTATTTTCCCCACCAATATTCCGGTACAAGTTGCACCGACTTCCCCGTAAGTAAAAAACGGTAAATAAATAATAATAATAATAATAATAATAACCAAACAAAAGGTGATATACTTCTCGACCTTTGAATATACTATTAAAAGTTTTAAAAAATTAAAAATTAAAGACAGCTTTGTCAGCCAGCTTCATAAATTTTCTGGATTTTTTTTCAAATAAATATAACGAGAAAAGTGAGGAGAATAAAAGTGGAATAATCTCTAAAGACAATAAAAATAATTATTAATTTAGTCAAATAAGAAAAAAGTATATATTTTAATAATTTTAAAATTTCAAAATTAATTTCATTAGGCCAGTAAGTCGGTCCATCAGTAGTATATCCATCCAAATTAATCTTATTAATTTGGTCAAATATATCTTTTCAAAATTACAGAAATAACATTTACCGGGTATCATAGAGACTTCATATCTAATGATTTATACACTCACGTGTCAATCATTTTTTGCAAATTGGACGGTAAGTTCTTTTGATTACAGGTGATACAGGTCTACTAATAAACAGGATGTTTATTGATAATCTTTAAATTACTGGTATGTGAGATCCCACTTTTAGCAATATTAATTTATTGTGAATTTATAGTAATCAGAAACTACCTATTGAAGTTTGCCGTGGGAAGATTATACCAGAAAACCAAGACATCATGGATTATGTGAACTTTGTAAAAGTGATTTTACACATATTATTTGTTTTTTATTGCAATATGAGAAATTTTCTGATGCAAAATGTATTCTATTGATATAAATAATACATTCTTTTTTTTTCTCATAATTGGCCAAAATATTATTCAAAATTTTATTTATTTATTTTGCATTTACCAATTAAATATTTGTTTAATGAATTTGATAAGATAGTTAAACATTAGCATTGGGATGGATGTGTGCAGTGTATCATGAATAATCACACTTATTAAAATGTGTATTAGCATTTTTACTTATATTTGTATTGCGCAAACATATAGTATTTTTATGCAATTTGATTCATGACTGGATCAATTCAAGTTACTGTTTTTGTGTAAATTAAAAGGATAAACGTTTAATATATATCCCATTGTTTTTTGCCTAACAAACAGTATATCTTCTACTTCTAAATAACCATCTACTTTTTCTTTCTCTCGACTTGTATATTTTCCTCTTCATGTAAACATTTAAATTAATATACTGTTTTGCTTGGAATATCTCTTAGAATCATTTTTACCGTCACCAGTCCATTATAATCTCATAATGACCATGTCACGTTGTCAGTTACCCAGTGGTCAGTTATCGATAGCTCTTGGTAACGAGGTTTGTGAAATTTACCTGGAAGAGTTATTCCGCCTAATCATTATACAATATTTTTGCAGTCGACAGAATGATGCGTATCAATATGTTATGCCGTCGTGTAGTTTTTACAAAATTACGATAGAAGTTTTACCCGAGTCCAAGGTTTTGGACGAATTTCAATCCTGATTATTGCACTAATTGATATGTACGTTACTGTCGCTAAAATACATTTAAGCTGGAAACGCATTTGAATTTTTTTTGATTTGCTGAAAACGAGGCAAAACTTTTCAAAGTTAAAAGATTTTAACACAATAATTTCATCATAAAACTCTTTAAATTATGAAGTAGCCATTTAAGATTGTAATAACGAGGAATATCACGGTCGCTCATTTCAATTTTTTGTTGTTAGAGAAATTAAACGGGCGATCAACATCTAGTTAAAAATTTACTGGTATTTATTGCACTTTAATTATTGAATAACCCATTAGTTATTCTATCACAATTATGAAAAACATGCATGATTATTTCCCTTCTCTTATTTTGTTTTTTATTTCCAAGTAGAAGCGCCGATGCACCCCAGTATAGAAATAAGAATGAAATGTACGATACTTGATATAACATGAAAATAATAGGAGCTGAATGAAAACATCCGATCTTTTTTATAACCAAACATTGTGTTATTCTAGACAGCATATGTATTGTTCTTTACAACCAATCACAATTTTAAAAATTAGCCAAAATAGGTTGATCGAAATGTACGATACTATGAATTCCGGAACTTTGTGATACATACTCTATTTGTATTTTGCAATCGCCCTAAAGTTGACACGAGGGAAAGTTTGGAGGTCGGACGTCGGACAAGATGTTTATTTATGTTTGTACATCAATTTAACAGTTTCTTCAGCATATGAGGTAATTATTTTAGCATATTTTATATAAAAGACAATTTCATAGATATATATTATGTATGTAGTCTATTTTTTCACTCGCACACCAACGATATACTCCCGTTTAATTATAAATATAGCACAATATTATAAAGTTCGAGACAGAGCGGGTATAACAATTTTAGTTGATGAAATGTACGTTATATACGGTAA
Source organism: Anadara kagoshimensis (assembly GCA_021292105.1). NCBI lineage: Eukaryota > Metazoa > Mollusca > Bivalvia > Arcoida > Arcidae > Anadara > Anadara kagoshimensis. Next base: position 11,025,458 of record CM037859.1, read on the forward strand.
CGTACATTTCGGGAGATTTAATCAAACCTAATCTGGTATTAAGTAAGTAACATCAACAATTTACATTTAAACAAAGTATGTTTGGTTATTATATGTTTCTTTTACGAATGATCTGAACTACTGGAATAAGAATCCAACTTTCACAAATACAATATTTATGAAAGTGTTGTTTACTCTTGCAAATATGGCATTCAAAACAATAAAATTGTTTGATGTTCTACTTTTCAACCGATATTATTTTATTTTGTGTCTTGCAAACTAGTATTGTAATCGAAACCTAAATAGTATCTTATAGTTAATAATACAAATAAAAGTCATCATGATAGGTTATAACGTACATTTCGAAAAACAATATCAAAGCCACTATGATTAAATTTTGACCAATTTAGACTTTATATTTTTACATATAAATTTATGAAAAGAGATGAAAATACTTACCTTCCATATGAGCACCGAAATGAAAACAAGATAACAATATTTTAATATATTTTAATTTGAAATTTCAGATCATGGCAAAAACTCGAGCCGAGATTAAAAAGGCATATCGTGAAAGAAAAAAGCAGAAAGATGGCGAAGTGTACCTTGCCAAGGAAAGACAAAGGAGAATGACTTATTACAAACCAAGTAGTGAACTCTCACAAAAAGAAACAAGAAGAACAACGAAACTTTGCGAAAATGGCACCAAAGGAAAAGAGAGGAAAGAAATATTATTATCGAAGTAGCTAGTGATAATGAAGTATTAGATACTTCAACAAGTGGATATGAAAGTGCCTCATCAAGTTTCAACAGTTCGTTGTTAGTTCGCTTGAATTTCCCAAACAATAAAAGAAATGGTCCAAAGGTGCGAGTTAGCAGGGCACTTTCAAAAGCTCATAGAAACATAAAACAACTCAAAATAGGAAATGAAAACCTTACAAAGAGAGTCAAAACACTTCAAAAACGTTTGAAAAGATTACGTAGAAAGACACAAACAAATTCACCTCGAAGTAAAGTAACAAACTAATGAAAGAAGCAAACTTAACAAAGGTTCAAACAGAAAAAGTAAAAAAACAGTTGATACTTAGCAATGCAGTTATCGAAGAAGTTCGAACTGCCTATAAAGAAATCAAGGGGAAAAGACAAGGACAAGTATTAACATTAAGAAATATCGAATCAGGAAAAATATTAAAGAAATACAGAGGCAGAAAATGGTTAAGTAATCAAACATCTATTGGCAGGAAAAGTTTATCAAGAGTCAGCTCGGGCAAGTTTGCATCCAGGAAAAAACACCAAAGAAATACAACACGGATGATAAACTCTAATGAAGTGCATGCCTTTTTAGAACGTGATGACAACAGTAGATGCATGCCGGGAAAAGCGGATGTAACAAAATCAGAAAACAAGAAGATACAAACAAGAATACTGACCGACTACTTAGGAAACTTGTTTATAAAATTTGTGTCAGAAAACCCAACGGCCAAGATGTCGCTAGCCACATTTTATAGAATGCGTCCAAAGTATTTACTCACCACTAGTTTCAAAAGCAGAAGTACATGCTTATGTACAAAACATCAAAATATGGCCCTACTCCTAAAATCCATAAAAAAAGAAGGAATCGAAGTCGCTGCAAATCCAGGAACAGGGTATCACTGAAAATGAACTTCGAAACAAGTTACCTGATAATGTCCCATTTTCTCAATGGAAGAGAGTTGAAGTCATGGACAAACAGAAGAAAAAATCAGTTACTCGTATTGTAGAAGGTGAAAAGCCAAAGGATGAGTTCATAGAATATTTTATAAATCAAACAACAGAGTCACGTTTATAGAGTTCATAAGCAGTATGAAGAAATCAAGAGACTGAAGGAAAACTTGCCGCCTAATCATATAATTGTACAAATGGACTTCGCAGAAAATTACTCCTGCAAAAGCGTCGAAGAGATCCAGAGTGCCTACTGGTATCAAACAGGAGTTACTCTTCATCCAGTAGTTGTTTATTTTAAAGATACCCAGGGTGAGACCAAGCACAAAAGTTTTGTTGTCGTTTCGGATGAAATGTCACATTCCTCAAGTACTGTTCATGCAATAATAGATAAACTCATCCCAGAGTTAAAGGTTATTTCACCAAATGTTGAGTTCATTCACTATTGGACCGACGGACCTACAAGTCAGTATAGAAACAAACAGTCCTTCTTCGCCATTGCAAATCATACCGAGCTATATGGAATAAAAGCTAGGTGGAATTATTTCGAAGTGGGCCATGGTAAAGGTCCTTGCGATGGGCTGGGGGCGCTACAAAACGGATGACCGACGAAGCTGTTCGTTGTCAGAAGACTGTCATCCAGGACGCACATGATTTTTTCAAGTGGGCTAGTTCTTCAAATATGAAAGGGGTGACATTCCTGTTTGTAAAATCTGACGAATAATTACGAATGGATGGGTTGTTAAAATCTAGAAATATCAAGTTAAAGGAACATTTAAGCTTCATGCAGTTGCTCCAGCTGGAAATGGTTCAGTATACGTCAGAGACACAAGTTGTTATTGTGGTATCTGCCTAGGGGGTACAGTATGTGATGGGTGGCGAAAGGAGAATTTGCAGAAAGAAAATGAAATTATCATCAATCAAAATGAACCAGATGATACCTCAGTGAGTGACAAAAATGAAACAATTGCAAATGAAATAACACCTTTACAGGAAGGGCAGTATGTTGCAGCAAAATACAACAATAGAATATATGTTGGAAAGATAACTGACATAGACTATGATGATCATGAGTTTGAAATTTCTTTCATGGAATCTAAGAAAGATAAATATCAATGGCCCAAACACGAGGATGTCTTGTGGATTCCTGCTAATGATATTCTGTTCTCTGTATCAGAACCGACAGCTACTGGAAGATCAGGCAGAATGTTTGAATTGCAGCACATTGATAAAGAGAGACTTGATAAAGTGAAATGAACGTTACTTACCTAAATTCGTTTAGCCTTAAAATGTTTTGATTTGTTCATACTTAATGTTACTTTTAAAGCATTCTTGTTAGATTCAATCATATTCAAATTAGAAGATTGGATATTGACTTTATATTTCTTTATAGTTTCTTATTTTAAAATTTTGAAATGTACGTTACCATATCAAATATGCCGATTTCATGCTTGGCTAGTTTTTTATTTGTTAAATACAAATGATAAAAGATCAACTAATGTAAAAATGATATTTTAATATCAAAATAAGTGATATATTACAGATTTGAAAAATGAGCCAAAGTACTGAAATGTACGTTACTATTAGTAACAATTTGAAAGTTAGTCTGCACAGTCGTAACCTTTCAAAATATTTAATCCTCGTTCTGTACATGCAGTAGTCTACAAATTGGCTTGGAAAAAGTGATGAATGAATTCAACTATTGCGACTTCTTTAAAAATAGCAAGAGATCAAAGATAGTCTATAAAAAGTTCTGAAGTTGTTTAGGCAAGCCTTAAAAATAAAAAAAGTTTCGATCCACCAAAATGATCAAACAAAATTAATTGTGAAAGAAAAGCCAGTTCTGTATGTGAAACAAGTATATGCAGATCATTTCTGAAAATTATTGGAGGTGATATTTATCGTTCATAACAAATGACAACAAGTTATGTTTTTAGTTCTGACAGTAACGTACATTTTTATGATAATTTTTCAGTAAAAACACCTTCTCATTCAGCAGCATGACATTTCGTTAATATTTGGTGATTGATGAAAATATTATTGATTTACACATACTCAACTAGTTTGTTTTTGATAAAACTATACACTGCTATGATCCCTTGTATTGAGAATGGGTGTTGTGAGTTATAAAAAAGGCAAAAATTCTCTTTGGCAAATACAAATACACTTTATTATCACCTAGGTAATGAACATAAATATTAATACAAATAACACAAACAATACCCCAGCCCAAAAAGTGTTGGAATACAATGTAGTTGGATTGTCTTATGTAATATAATATGTGTTTGGGGTAATTTTATTGGCATAAAGAGGTACCAAAGTGTTGAATAACATGAAGTTTCTTAGAAAAACATGGGTCAATGTAGCGATTAATAGCATCGCTTGACCAATAACCAATTTGTTTTATGGTTTGTAATGGAACACCTCATTGACTTAACCATGTTGCACCCCCTCGTCTGAAGGAATGCCCCTGTATATTTAAAGCAATTCCCGCCTTGAGCAAAGCTCTATGTAATACAGACCGAAACAAGTGATAAGACTGCACAATTATTTTGTGCGAGGAGCAATGGGCCAAATGAATCAGCATATGGGGTCAGTGCTAAAAAAGTTTGATTGCAGTGGCAGGGCATAACTCATTGTAAATTTATGGCAAAATAATGTCCAACTCTTTCACGGAATTGAATTGTCTTGGTATGCCTCAAACGGAGCAAATAACCCCATGAACAAATAAAAATCAAAATAGTTCTACCAGTGTGCAAGGCCTGCGTTGACAGGAAAAGAGATATCACTAAAAGAAATCCAAAGAAATAGACTTTTGTCAATTAATCTATGGGCTCTTTTGATTCTAGTCATTGTGTGTTCGATTGTTTTGTTCTAGTCAGACACTTTAAACGTATTTATACTAACGTACATATATAAAAACGTTCATTTCCAGTTCTATATTTTGGAAGAAATCCAAAGAAACAAACTCTTGTTAATTAATCTAGTACAGTTGATATGAAAGTTTGATCTGTGCCTCTTTTCATTCTAGTCATTTTGTGTTCTAGTCAGACACTTTAAATGTATTATTATAAATACATATATATAATTACAAACTTCACGTTGTTACACAATTTAGAGCATTTGCATTGGTTGTCGTCTTGCAAAAACACGGTGTTATTTTCCAATAACAACGTTTTCTACCGGAACTACTTTGGGCCTGTTTCGGTGATAACCCATCTCTGAACAGCCGTTTTAAGATTGTAAACAAACGGGGAGGTCGGGAACGATTTCACACAGAAACATTAAAATACTTGGATTTTTTTATAAATTCAAATTTTGAAAAATTAATTCAAACATGTTCTGATTAATTTTCACCGATATTTTTTAATAATTTACATTTAAGATTGTATATTTCAAAATCGACATTTTATCGTCACCGAGCATTTTACTTGTCTACTTTTTAGTAGGCTATAGGCTACTAAGTATAAGCAATATGACACGCACCATGGTATTCTCGGATGCCAACCCTCAGTGCGGGTGTTTTGTTTGAAATTCATCACATACGCGTCCTTTTGAAAGCAAAGAAATTTTATTTCCCCCAGACAATGTATAGCCGGGGATCAGGAATGCCAGTGTGCAGATAAGTCAGATGGTTGATTCTGAACTGGATCTTGATGATGATAATGACAGTGGTAGGTAGGCCTGTCAATAATAATTTAATAAAATTGATAACATACTATATTCCAGTCTAATGTTCACCCTTACCGCTTGTTTACCTTCTCAAAATGTCCCTGATCAGCCCATACAGCTACCAACGGTGACAGAATCCCTCATCTCACACCCATTCCATAGGTGGTAAAACATTAATTCATCCAAGAAAACATTAATTCCATGTCAATAGTTGGTTTCAGGGTTTGTTTAACACACTGTTCATTCAACCAATACAGTTTTTCTTATGTTATGGGTAAAATCAAAATGTAAACACGACTGTCCTACAAACGTTTGGCCGTCACGTATGACGTTGTACAAAGTGTTGTTTGTTTTCATGATTGCGAGACATAATATAATCCCTTTTTGTCAATAAATTTAAATGTAACATAATTTATATGTTGACTGAAAATAACTAGTAAATAAATAAAAAGATATAAATTCAAAAATATTTCAGCTTTTTTATCGGATATTTTATTGTTTTATAAAGATGTCATTTATTGTATTAATACACGGTTCAACCTTGTAACGTCGATTTTCTGAAAATTAGCTGGTCAGCTTGAAAACTTAAATTTCAAGGTTGGTTTGTAATTATAAGAATTGAATTGCACTTTTTACGTTGTTATCGGGGTGTAACAACGTGAAAATTATCACAAATTATGCGTAAAACCGCTGCGCTACGCTACGCGGTTTTACACAATTTGTGATAATTTTCACGTTGTTACACCCCGATAACAACGTAAAAAGTGCAATTCAATTCTTAAATAATACTGCAAAGTTTGATTTTCTTGATGTTATTTCCAGTTTCATATTTTCCGAGATTTTTGTGCCAGGGTAAATATCTGCTGCTTATGTGTCTTAGGAGGGCACGTTCAGGGGTAGGGGATGACGTAATAATCTATTTTAAGAACAATGGGGGATTTCGCAAGAATGTAAGGTGTGCCGTGACGTCATGACGGTATGTTGCAATAAGCTAAGGTGTAGTATATCGCAATAATCTAAGGTGTGACATGGGGGTGACGTAATAATCTAGTTTAAGAACAATGGGGGATTTCACAAGAATGTAAGGTGTGCCGTGACGTCATGACGGTATGTCGCAATAATTTAAGGTGTGGTAGATTGGTATGTCGCAATCTTTCAAGACGTGTCGTGACATCATAATAATATGTCGCAATAACCGAAAATGTGGTAGATTAGTATGTCACAATATTTTAAGGTGTGCCGTGACGTCATGATAGTATGTCGCAATTACCGATTGTAGATGACTTGATTAAAATATTAATATAAATTACTAAAAATAAAAACTTTTTTTAAATCAGACAATAAACGTATAAAAGATGTCAAAACACTATCTGAAATCACACTACTATCCACAAAAAGCCTAGAACTTTAATTTAACAAGTCATTTTTTTTTAAAAAAAAAGATGGGTTTAGATATAAGATTATACGATTCGGAAGACATGGAAACAGTACTATTGTCCTTGAATTGGAATAGAAATCCATATGGACTCGAACGACTTATAAGATTTAATTGTTTTTATCATTTTCCGGTATTACGGTACACGGTCAACTTTTGGCACCTGTTTAATGATGACAAGTACTTGGAAGACAGGGAATATTTAAGGAACAGAGTGTATTATTTTTATGACATTTTAAAAGATAAATTCGCAAAGGATGATGTTTACTTCTTTTTGGAGTCCGATATTACCAAATCTAAAGTGAGATTAAACCGTGAAGAAGTATTGATGTATTTTACGGGATTTTCAATATCTATTAAAAATCGTTGATGTTTATTACCAGTGTCCAGGAACATATTTAAACATTTCAAGATGAGGTGACACATGACAGAACCTTCGCAGATGATCTAAAAAAGCATGGAATGTTGTAAATAACATTATTTTCTGGACAAATTTATGGGCAATTAATGACGTCATAATAGTATGTCGCAATATTTCAAGGTGTGTTACAAAGGTTTTGCAATATGGTGATATTTCGCAACATTTGTCAATAATTCAAGGTGTGACATGTCTCAATATTCTATTTTTAGACAAAAAAGATGTGATTTCGCAATAGTATATTTTTAGAAAAAAAGTGCGTAGTAGTGGATTTCGCAATATTCCACTATATATAAAGCTAGAATAATATCGTTGCAACATCATTTCAGATAAACTTCTATGAGCGAAAACGTTGAAGTAATATGGAGAAGATACAGTCGGAAGCAAGTGGGAAACACGTAACACCAGTATCAAATATTTTTAAGCTTGGAAAAGTTGGAAAAAGGAAAAACACGCGAAAAATTGAAAGCAATGTGAAAGAAGCGCTGCGTAGAAAGTTGTATTCATCTGAAAATACAACGAATTATCAAGAAGAAAACGCTTGTGATAGTCCTTTAGTTATAGACGAAGATACCGTTCAACTGCCAGAAATACCCGATGATGATATGACGGAAAACTGTTTACACAAGCCGTCAGTAATAAAGGACAATGTTGAACTTTGTAAGTTTGGTTTAGGAGAAAATCGGTATGTGGTTGCCAAACAATTCATGGGTAAACTACAAGTTCATATAAGAGAATATGCGAATGGACATAATGGTCTTTATCCAACAAAGAAGGGATAGCTTTAGATCTAGAAAAGTTTAAAAAAGTCGATGAACTGTGCTACAAAGATGTGAGCGACTGCATCAAAGCTTACGAGCAAAAAGAAACCGTTGATTACAAGTATCATCTCGGCGAAAATGTGTACGTAACCATTAAGAATGATACCCAGTAGTGAACATAAGAAAATGGTTTCTTCCAGATGGACAAAATGAAACTGTGCCAACGAAAAAGGGAATTGCATTGTCGTTTAAGGAATGGGAGTTCTTAAGAAGTGCCATTGACTTAATTTCACAAATTTTGAAGGATGAATTGGATAAAGTATCATATTGTGAATATTCGCTAGTCATCTCAATCAAATGGGATTTCTATCATGTTCAAGATGCAATCCTAATTATTACAGAGACTACATGTTAATGTAATTCGATTTTAATATAAGACTCATATCGTTTACATGTAACTCATCTATGTTATTTAGATTGAGTGAATACACAAAAATAATTAGATTTAATTTAATGTAAAAGTGTATTTTATCAAATCGAACTTATTGTTCGTAATTATGTAAAAAGTGTGTATTGAATATTTTCGTAAATAGAAACTTTATGCACACGAGTGTATGTAAATTAGAGTTATCTCCCTTCAACTGCATGTATCAAAATTATTATTATTATTATTATATCCTAATTATTAAGAAAAATATATGTTAGTGTAATTTGATTTTAGTATATGTCATTTGTTTGTAATTTATCTATTTTATTACACAACAAAATCAGATTTGTTTTAATGTAAAATTGTACATTATCAATTCAAATTCATTGTCTGTAAATACGAAAATTTGTTTAATGTTTTTTGTAAAACAGCTTGAAAACTCTGTAAAGCTCTTCATTAATAAAATTTTTATTATATTGATAATTAGTTTTTTAATTTTTACAATAGTATTTTATTCACTCCAGTCCAGATTCTTTCACTTATATCGAGACAGTCAGTTCAGGAATGGTGAAGGAAACCGGAGTAAACAACAGGATACAAAAAATAAGAAACTAGACAGACACCTAGTGAATTCAACGAAAAGAAACATGACACAAAATAAGAAAATATACATATTGTAAGAATAAAACTGAAGTAACGTATTGAAATAGTCTTATTTGCTAAGTTATAGTCAACGTTAAAACATTGATTGCAGTTATGATGTTATCACCCGAGGAAGAAGAATATTTACACAGTATATGGACAGATCCAAAACACCCGGGGAGTTTTTCAGGTCCCGACAAATTGTATAAAATTGTTAGAAAAGAAGGAAAATTCAAAATCGGCCTGAGCGTATAAAGCAATTTTTGTCTGATCAAGATGCTTATTCGCTTCAAAAAAGAGTCCAGAAAAATTTTAAAAGAAATCATGTGATCGTTGATGGTATTGATACGCAGTGGGACGCTGATCTCATGGATGTCAAAAACTTAGCAAAGCAAAATAAGGGCGTCCAATACATATTGGTAGTACAGGATGTATTTTCGAGGTTTATATTTGCAGAACCTATGAAACAAAAAACCGCTAAAGAAACAATTTAAGCCTTAGAGAAAATATTCTCTAAAGGTAGAAAACCGAAATTATTTTGTACTGATAAAGGTAGAGAATTCGACAACAAACTTGTGTTGGAATTCTTAAAGCAGAACAACGTCCATATTATATTTACACAAAATGAAACAAAAAGTAATTTTGCCGAAAGAGCCATACAAAATATAAAAAATAGAATGTACCGCATGTTTACACAACGACAATCTTATGAATATATCAAGCAACTACCACATATTATAAATAGTATAAATAATACTCCTTCTAGACCGTTAAAAGATATGCGACCTTCAAATGTTAATAAAAGCAATGAAGATGAAGTGCGACTAAATGCTTATTTAGTTCGTACAAAAATAAAAATAAATAATCATAAGAAACCAAAAACTGAAAGAAAACCTATTAAAAAAAGAATAAGGATATTCAAATTTAAAGTGAATGATTCTGTAAGAATTACACATTTAAAACATCCGTTTAGAAGAGAATACGATCAAAAATGGACTGGAGAAGTATTTAAAATACAGAGAAGGTTTAAAAGAGAAGGAATTCCTTTATATAAGTTAGTTGATTATAACAATGATCCGATTTCTGGATCGTTCTATACTCAAGAAATGCAAAAGGTTAATAAAGACGAAACCACAATTTGGAAAATAGATAAAATTTTGAAAAAGAGAAAAGTAAATGGTGAAGTACAAGTACTAGTGTCTTGGCAGCACTGGCCTTCAAAATTCAATTCCTGGATTAAAGAAACCGATTTAAAAGAAGTATAAATACAACAACAAGTAATTTGACAATTCATTTCGGAAGAACATGTCACGGCGAATAGTTCTCAACTCAAAAGATAGTGTGTCAATATATAAAGATAACAAGAGTTATAACTTTATAGTCCACTTACCAAGACAACTGAGTTTTTCGGGTAACTGGACAGTGTCATTATTGGAATTCACATATCTAGGAGCTAAACCCTCAGAACCCGAATTATATGTGTATTGTAATTTATATGATAATGCAATTGTCGGAGAAAGAGAAGTCCCTTTATTAAGACGTATATACGTAGCAAACAGTATAAATCATATTTTTGAGTACCCCTATGAGGTACTGCTCAAAACAGTAGCATTTCAGGATATACAGATATATATAAACGATTCCAAACAGGAATTGGCCTCATTTCTAAGTGGAGAGGTGACGGTAACGTTACAATTGAAACAACGACCATTTTAGCTGAAAATGATAGGATCAACTTACGTTTCTGATCCAAGGATCTGGAAATCCTTCTATAAAATATGATGAATGGTAAATTCGACCCTAATAAATACAGAGGGCGACAGACTGGAGGAGGCATTGCCGGAATGTATTCAAAGAAAACCTATATGATCCCCGTTAATTCGAATGCCAAAGAAGAAGAGACTAACGTGGTTGGACAGTCCGTGACTCCAATGGCTGCAGTTGAAGAGAGGGCGAAATCTGAAATGAAAGATGCAATAAAAGAAAACATAGCCCACGTACCTATAAAAAGAAAAAACAGAAAAAGAAAAGCCAGTTCTAAGAGATCTGCCAACAAGGTAACACGTCCGAGACGAGAGAAACGTCTTACAAAGAAAGAAAACACTAAAACAAAAAAGGCATAAAACGAAAACAATCTGAAATCGAAGGTTTTAGTATATTTAAGAAGTTAAGGAAATAATGGCTTATTTAAATGATAAAAACAGAGACATTGCACAGCCTGCAGAATTATCTCTTTTCACTTTACCTCCGAATCAGGTGGCGATTGAAAAAATATACTTCAATGAATGTCGCCCCGTTTCCTCTTTCAGTGCCGAAGACGCTCCCATAGAAATTTCTGTACCTGGACAAGAAAACGAATACATAGATTTGCGTAGAAGTCGATTATATATGAAATGTAAAATAACGAAGGCAGATGGAACAGTTTTGGCGGACCAAGATAAAATTGGCATCATTAATTCTCCTTTACAAACAATTTGGAGTCAAATTGATACGTATATGAACGGAAAATTGGTGTCACTTAACACCAGTCATTATCCATGGAAAGCTGTCCTAAAACAGATTCTGTCCAATGGACAGGACGTATCTGAATCACAGTTGCAATCTCGGCTTTATTTCAAAGATGATGCTGACATGGATTCGGGTAATCCATTGAGTGGATCAAATGGTGGTCTAAACAAGCGCTATGATTTTACGAAACTTAGTCGGGAATTTGATTTGGAAGGACCCTTATACGAAGACATTTTTAGACTAGAAAAATATTTAGTCAATGGTGTCAATATAACTTTAAAGTTCTTTAGAAATAGAGCGGCCTTTATTTTCATGAGCGAGGAGACCAAACCGAATTATAAACTACATATATTAGACATTGCATTTAAAGCCTGCATGATTAAAGTGGATAGCGGTGTGTTAATTAATCATGCAGAAATATTAAAAGAGTATACAGCTAAGTATCCTTTGACTCGTAAGGAGGTGAAAATAGATACCTGTCCTATTGGAACAGGATCTTTCATTTGGCAGAATGTTTGGTCCAATAACCTACCCAATAAAGTCTATTTTGCTTTCGCTTCTCAGGCGGGAGTAAATGGTAGTTATACCAAATATCCTTTCAAATTTCTTAATTTGGCAGATGAAGTAGTTTTGTTTGTTAATGGTAAAGTTTGCCAGTACGACCAATAAAGATAGATGTAGGCAATAATAGGAATTATGTCACACCTTTCGTCAATCTGTTTGAAGTGGCAGAGAAATGGAACAAAGATGTGGGGTTAGAAATCACCAGAGAAAACTTTGATCAAGGTTACACTATTTATGCTTTTAATTTATCACCAAATGACTTAGGTGAAGAATATATAAATCTGGTTCGACAGGGAAACATCAGATTTGAAGTGAAGTTTGCTGCTTCAACAACAGAAGCTTTGAACTGTATAGCTTACGCAGAATTTCCAGCACTGATAGAGATCGACCATTCCAGAGACATTAAGTACACGCAAATATGAACACAGAACAACTTCAATGTGTTATCAGAGAAAACAGGTGTTTTTCATCTGACACACTGCCTAAGTACGTGACTTCATACCCAAGCGCTTTTGTATGCAATAGTCAAGAATCACGTCTACCAGGAGAACACTGGGTTGTATTTTGGTTTCAAAACCCTTCATATGCAGAATTTTTGATAGTTTTGGACTGACACCAGAACATTATCATAAAATTTTTAGATCGTTTTTAAAATTAAACGCTGAAAAGATTAATTACAGTAATACTTCGCTTCAGAGTCATAATACCACTGTTTGTGGATATTATGCAGGGTTTTACGGGACGCGCAATTCTGCGTTTTTTACGCAAAATAAATTATGTTGGACGCAAAAAATCTGGAAACCAATTTGAATTGAATTGAAAAACGTGTTTTACATTTCTGTTAATATGGACAAGGATTTTTCGAAAACCCTCTGAATGTCAGAATTTCCCGCATACTAAAAATACATTGGTGTGTAAAAATAGCACACGTAAATTTCCGGCAAAGGTTTAATTGGCCCGTAGTGGAATTCGCTTTGGATCGGTTAGACACCTTGACATCAGTAGCTTGCATGAACTGTCATAATGGCTAAACGGCAAATTAATATTGGCGATTTTCTAAGTGTACACCAAAAGAATCAAAGATACCCGATTCAGAACCTGTGCAGTCGGGCTCATCTGACTTGACATTTAAAAGAGAACAAGGGTTTTTAACAGCATGGATAACGCGGTATCCATGTGTGAAATACAATGCAAAAAAAGGTGGCGGCTTGTGATTTACGCATCCATGCATCGAAAAAGAATGCATTCACAGTCGGTTGTAACTATTTTCAAACTTCAACATTATTACGACACCAGGACTATATATAATCATAACTATACAATTAATACTTTTAATTTAATTCAGTTTTGGGACCCACATTTGAAAGTTTGGACCCCATTTATTTTTTTATTGGAGTCCCAAAAACCCACATTTTTGAAAAGCTGTGTAAAACCCTGATATTATGTATTGTACTATTTTATTAATGAAATGTAATCAAGTGTATTTATCTTCTATGATTCGTTTTTTGAAGCGTATTAATTTTCCAGATGATTATGTATTTCAACATGTATCTAATTACTTTAAATGCTTGTAAAATAAATTCTTATGAAAAGGTGTTTGTTGATTTATTATATCTTGAAAATGTTAAGAGCACATCATTTAGTATAACTTTGCTGTTAAAGGAGTGAACATGTCTGGTGACAATGACAGTAATTGGTGGCAGAAAAGGACTTTAATACCTTTCAGTAGTCCATTGTTAATTCTTTTAAGTGGTAGTACGATGTCGGGTAAAACTACCTTAATCTATGAAATATTAAAAAATAGTAGAGGTATGTTTGAAATCACACCGACTAAAATTATAATAGCATACGGTGAATGGCAACCTTTGTTTGATAAAATGGAAGAGAATGTTCCTAATATTACATTTCATCAGGGATTACCCTCCAGGGATAATATTGAGCAATGGAGTACTAATTCAGAACATACTGTTTTAGTTATCGACGATCTCATAGTCCAAGTTACCAAGAGTGAAGATACAGCCTATCTGTTTTGTGTCACGGCTCATCACAGACGCGTGACGGTTATGCTTCTTACTCAAAATCTATACATGCCCGGTAAAAATTCAAGAACCATATCGCTTCAATGTCAATATGTCATATTATTTAGAAACGTGAGAGATGCTCGTCAGATCATGACCTTTGGAAGTCAAGTATTTCCGGGGAAATTGAGGTATTTTAAGGACGCATACATTAAATCAACAGCAAAACCTTATGGCTATCTTTTAGTCGATCTAACGCCGTGTTCACCAGAAAAATATAGACTCAGAACAAATATTTTACCCAATCAGGATACGACACTTTTTGTTCCAAAAATTTAGATATTATATAAGAATTTTCGTTTATAAATGTAATTTGTGAACTTTAATTTCATTATAGAAAGAATGAGTCGAACTATAAGGACACATTTTTTCATTTCTAACAGTACTATACAAAGCTCATACAAAACAAAGACGTGCTTTATTACGATCACTTAGTGATGAACAGTTTCAGGTATTGTGTGAGGTGGCATTAAACATCTATAAAGGTACAATTCATTTAAGCCATCGACAGATAAAAACGTTGGTTCCGTTCAAGAGTGTTCTTGAGTTCATCATTAATAAACACGTTCGAAAAACACTAAAACTTAAACGTATGATCGAAAAACAAAACGTTTTTTCGATAATCTTAAAACCAGTTTTGAATTTTTTTAACAATGTCGAAGGAACTAATCGTTCTAGCAAAAGACAAGTACTTGAACCTTTTGAAGGAGAACAAACAAGAGAATCTGGATCAGAACATCTTAGATCAAACGGAGAGCGCCAAGACGAATCCAATAGCTTACGAACCCTCTCAGAAACAGAATGATAATGTGAATGATTTTTCCGAGATCCTGAAATTTTCCGTCCCTAAACAACTTCAACGTAAAGCGGAAGGCATGGTAAAATTTTTACAAAACCATTCTGGATTACAATGGACACCCGGTGGCGAAATCGTTATAAACGATGAAATTATCAAAGGTTCCCACATAATGGATTTAATAAAAAACATTTTAAGTCGAAAATCCGTGAATCACCCCATTGGTTATAAGAAGTTTTATGAATATCTTCAGTCCATCAATACACCTTCGATGTTCATGATAAATGACGGACCACATCAGCATACTACGGAACACCGTTCACAAACTGGTACGGGATACATTGTCAAGCGAAAAACCAGTGGTGCGCCTCCAGGATTTATACCAACTAAAAAAAGAACAGAGACTAACATAAAATGGTTAAAATTTTATTTAAAATTGAAATACAATAAAGATTTACTCAAACCATTTGATTTTTTTTTTTTTTCTAACGTAAATTACATTTTGGTAATCACCTGAAAAAAATCTCATCTCAACTTGGAATCGAGCCCAAGGTCTCCCGGGTAAGAAACAAGCACTCTACTGTTAAATCTATATATTGTATTTTTTCAAAATCGTAACATTTGTTTGTTTAATAAAATTCACCAACGCCGAAGAGAACAAATAAATTAAGATTTCATTCACCAACGCCAGTTTATTCACACGGATAATGCCACTAGAAAAACTTTTGTGTCGTACGCAAAGTTGACTTTCAGATGATAGAGAGATAGAGCGAGGAATGTATAGTCAGTTTCATATTATCGGAAAGTCTATATTTCCCGATTTTCCGACTCACGCTTGCGAGTTTATTAAAATGTCAATATCACCCATTCTCACATAAAATTCATCACTTAAAGTAATTATAGTTTGTTTCCTCGACGCGTTTTAAAGAAATAATTCTATATAGTCTGTTGACTTTCAGATGATAGAGAGATAGAGCGAGGAATGTATAGTCAGTTTCATATTATCGAAAAGTCTATCTTTCATTTTTCCCGATGTTCCGACTCACGCTTGCGAGTTTATTAATATGTCAATTGTTACATTATGTGATGTTTTAAATGTGTATGTAACAAGGCAACTAGAGTTGTCTTCCTTTGTATTACATGTTGTTAAAATACGAGTTGTTTCCCTTCGGAAACCTTTTGGAATAGACTGTGTAGACCCTGCAGAATTGGCATGGCGGTCGAGCATGTTGGACGCTCAGTTGTACAGTCCTGTGTATCTATGTAACCCGCCTAGCTATAATAAATGGTTTAAACGGACTTATGACTTATGATTGTCATTCATCATACAACATGGTGTCAGAATAGCGGAAATAC
The DNA here is from genome assembly GCA_021292105.1 of Anadara kagoshimensis. Lineage (NCBI taxonomy): Eukaryota > Metazoa > Mollusca > Bivalvia > Arcoida > Arcidae > Anadara > Anadara kagoshimensis. Next base: position 11,041,792 of record CM037859.1, read on the forward strand.
ACAGTCGACATGGAACTCAACGGTGTGCCATTGCCGAAAATGGATTGGGAAGCCACGAACCTTCCAGAGGCGTGGAAGAGGTTTAGGTCCCATGTGGAGTTGATATTTAGTGGACCGCTTGCAAAGACAGAGGAAGAGGTCAAAGTATCGTACTTATTGTTGTGGATAGGCGAGAGAGGAAGAGAAATCAGAGACACGTGGGATGTCACCGCTGAGAATGCAAAAAAGTTAAGTACCTTTTATGACCGATTTTTGGAATATGTGCAACCAAAACTGAACCCAATTTTTTCACGTTATGTGTTCAACCAGCAAATACAAAACAACGATACTATAGAACAATTTATTACACGTCTTAAGACTTATGTGAAAGACTGTAACTACAAGGAGCCGGACGAAAGGGTCCGCGACAGAATTGTTTTTGGCACGTCGTCTCCCAGAATCCGAGAGAAATTGATAAATGAGGGTGAAAAATTAACTCTCGACAAAGCCGCCCAAATAAGCCAAAGCTACGAGTATTCCCAGGCGCAGTTAAAGACAATGTCACAAAGTAATTCGGCCGAAACGTTGAAAACAGTACATGACATTTCTGAGAAATCAAGGGGAGGTAACCGCAACAGCTTTAATCGAAAACGGGCACCTGCAGCCAAAGCGAGGACCACAGATAAACGTGGAAACGGTGCTACATTCACAGGATCTAACAGGAATGAACAGACACAAACAATGTGACAATTGTGGTAGGAAACATTCACCAACAGATGTGTGTCCTGCAAAGGGCAAAACTTGTCATAGTTGTCATAAAAATAATCACTTTGCAAAGTGCTGCAGATCTGTTAGACGTGATGTAAATGAGGTCAGCGCTAACAATTTTAGTGATATTGACACATGTGATTTCTTTATTGATAGTATTCACAGTAATAAAATGACAGATGACCAAGCTTTTGCTAAAATTACAGTGGGTCCCCAACACACCCCTATCGATTTCAAACTTGATACTGGCTCACAGGTAAATATTTTACCATTAGACTAGGAACAAAATCAGAAAATGTTACTTGAAGCGGCATTTTTTAGTAAAAGTTGGTAACATGCTCTTTTAACATAATTCGAGGGTGCTGAATTCAAAAATGGCGGATACCAAGCTCAATTTTGAGTTTTTAAACCCATAATTCCAAAAACAAAATGGCGGCTAAAATTAATGGTGTACCAATGCAAAAAATGTTACTTGGGTTGAGAAATTTTGGTAAAAGTTGGTAACATGATTTATTTAACATAATTCGAGGGAATTCAGAAATGACGGATACCAAGCTTAATTTTGAGTTTTTAACCCATAATTCCAAAAACAAAATGGCGGCTAAAATTAATGGTGTACCAATGCAAAAAATGTTACTTGGGTTGACAAATTTTGGTAAAAGTTAGTAACATGATTTATTTAACATAATTCGAGGGTGCTGAATTCAAAAATGACGGATACCAAGCTCAATTTTGAGTTTTGAACCCATAATTCCAAAAACAAAATGGCGACTAAAATTAATGGTTACAATGCAAAAAATGTTACTTGGGTTGAGAAATTTTGGTAAAAGTTGGTAACATGATTTATTTAACACAATTCGAGGATGCCGATTCCAAAAATGATGAATACCAAGGTCAGTTTTGAATTTTTTAACCCATAATTCCAAAACAAAATGGCGGCTAAAATTAATGGTACCAATGCAAAAATGTTAGTTGGGGTTTCAAATTTTAGTAAAAGTTGGTAACATGACTTATTTAACATAATTTGAGGATTCCGAATTCACATATGACGGATACCAAGCTCAATGAGTTCTTGAACCCATAATTCCAAAAACAAAATGGTGACTTATAGTGTACTAATGCAAAAATGTTACTTGGGGTTTCAATTTTTAGAAAAAGTTGGCAACATGCTTAATTTGACATAATTCGAGTTTGCTGTATTTCAAAAATGACGAATACCAAGTAAAATTTTGAGCTTTTGAACCCATAATTCCGAAAACAAATGGCGACTGTTTAAATTTATTGGAATATAATTTCTCAGTGTTATTTAAGTTCCATGTTTTAGCAAAAGATGGTACTTTGTGACATTTCAGCATAACTTGCAGACTTGTTGGTTGTTACATTAAAATGAAAAAAGGCTAAATCGAAGTATAAATGCTTAAACCAAATTTAAAACAATTTCTAAAAATAAAGTGGTGGCTATAGTTAAGTGTTTGTTTATTATGTGTGCCTTTTGCATAATACACTGATAAATCTACATGACTAATAAATTGAGTTCATAACCAAAACCATACTGAAATACTGCTCATGGTGTGGAATTACCAGTCAAAATCAAACTTGTGTTGAAATGCAAAGAGCATATTCCAGAACACTCTTTTATACAGAGTTTGCCACAAGTATAATTACTATGTCATCATGCGTCAAACTTTTAGAATGATATAGCTTAAATAGGTAGAATCACAACCATTATTTAAAAACATATATCGATTGATACGTTGTGAATCTCATATGTAGTGGTTTGAATTTTGACGGTAATATTGCATTATTTTACAACATAGTATCAGTCTCTATACAGTTTTGCCAGGAGCTCAATGCAACTTTTAAATAATTCATTTTCTTGAAAATTCAGAAAGTCCCCAATGAATACTCACTATAAAACTGGGTAATGTAAATAGCAAGACTGACGTGCAAGCTTAAGCAAAAAGTTGGCCACTCAATTTAAAATTTAAAGCCACAATCGTTAATTGCAGTCAAGGCAATGGTAGAATTGTGTCAGTGAACCAAGACACCTTCACTGAGTTTTCCACAACACTTGAGTTGAATATTTTTCCGTAACCGCCTGAAAAGTAATACAAATTATGTGCCATTTATCTTGTCCCTTTTGGAAATTATCTACATGTACCATCAGAATACCATCAGTATCTAAGTTAACTGTGGTGATGGAACAGTCTTTCTCTGCCTTCTTTGGCGAAGATGAACCAGGGTGATTCCATTGTTTAGACTGTTATTTGGGCTCAGGGATGAAATAATGTCCCGCTTTGCCTCCATAGAAACAAAGCTCTTATGGGAGCTAGCAGGATATACCACTAAAATGTTTAGATTAACACGCGACAAAGTGCATCTTGTGTGCTTCTGTGCAAGAATCCCAACAGACCCAAAGCTTTCTTATTGCAAGATGTCAGAATAGAATGTACTGTTCTCTGTGAAATGCCAACTCACTGCCTTATATTTTCTGTAACTCACCTGTTAGTCATAACAATACCATGGTTTTTAATCTACGTTTCCACTATTTTAAAATGATTAGTGGCCAAACTTTCAAAATCTGTGAAAATGTATAGAGTATTTTTGTTTTTACAGATTTGCAAAAACAATTTTTTTGTTTTTGAAAGAATGGGATTTCTCAAAAATGAGCAACCAATGGTGATTTCGGCTACCATGAATGGAATGAAAACAAAGCTCTATCGACCATTTCTGGGGTTGCAACTGTGGCATACCTTCTATGACTGGGGTCATCATTAATGTTCTGCTTGTCCTGTTCATAATCCGCCACCCACCTTTTTACTCTTGCCTATGTAGGGGGATGTTGCTATCATATCAGTATGGATAGCCTTAGGTGCCTAACCGTTTGTGTGTAAATATTGGATCCTGCTCTTTCACCATTTTTTACATTTGCCAAATCACTAGTCCTATTTATTTTAGAGTATTACCTTGCTGATATGTACTTACAAAATTACACTGGTCATCGGATACACGGATTTAAATAGTAAGGGGATAGAAGGGTTGCAAAGAGACATCGGCGCTAATCTCCTTAAACAGTTGGCTCACGGTATATCATTCAGCCCTCTTACTTCTTACCAGTTTTAATAAAATAAAATGTAGTATAACTTTTGCTATAATTGAATATCAAACTTCACATCAACATTTTGTAGTGCAAGTTCACCTTTTTAGCAAATAGTCAGCATAGAGTTGCTCGGTGATGACTTAACACCCCTAAATAGGTTTGGAAGGCTAGTGTAGTTACATTTACTTTGCTCTTCCACTGGAAAAATATAAATTCTTAAGCATTTGGTGCAAACACAGGTTTCAATTTTGTAAGCTATTTCATTCACACTCTAGACTACATATATCAGTGTTTCAGCATGTTATGTGCTATACTAAATTCATTGAATTAAACAGAAACATGCAGACCTATGTTCAAATTACAATCCAAAACCAAAAGCGAAAACCTTTAAAACTGGCTAAAATTAAACATGTGAACTTCGTTCACGAGTCAAATATATACATTTTTTCATAATGACCTTTGTCGCCAGGCCACCTGAGACGAAGGCTGACCGGCATGCCAGATCTTTTAATTTCATAAATATCAAACCCCTTTTTACAGAGTTATTGCCCCTTGAAAAATACTTGATTTTTTCGAAAATTGTGCTGGTTGTGTGGCTATTTACTAGAAACCTATTAGTGTTATATAAAGAAGACATTAAAAATAATGAACATGACAAACTAAGTAGCAATGTTTGTAAGAATACGATGATCCATAGAGGAATTGTTACCCCTGGAGTATATTTTTTGCGAATTTGTGTTTTTGACCATATTGTTTTTAGAGAGTATTATAAATAGTTAACAGCATTAAGTTGCAAAAATAATCAACATACCAAGATCTAACTTCGTAGCAAATTTTGTGTATGATAATCAACGAAGGTGGTGTTGTCCCTAAAATTTCAGTATCTTTTAAATGTTTTCAGGTGAGCAATAAGGTCCATAGGTATTTTGTTTAATTTTTCTGTTCATTAACACCCAAGTAAGCCTTGAAATATAACAATCTTTGATTAATAGCTGTTTGTTGCCACCAAAAAACTTTTATATCACCTTTCATGCAAAAATGCATTTTGATTTTGGCGGCCATTTTGTATTTAAATTTTGACCTACTTAGAGCCATTTTTCAGCTTGGTATCCGCCATTTTCGAACTCAGTACACCCAAATTAGGTAAGAATGATATATGGTTTGCTTTTACTAAAAAATGCCTCTTCCTCGTTTAAACGACGTCTTTTCTGAAAATGTGCCTAGTCTACATTCCAAGTTTTCAAAAAACTTAACATTAAAGTAGCACTTAAGACGCCCGATAGGAAATTGTCTGCGTACAATGGCAATTCACTAAACACTATTGGTTGTTGCAAGTTACAATGTAGCTATGGTAGTCAGTCCCATGATATTGATTTTTATGTGGTTGACACAATTTCACCCCCAATCTTTGGTCTACGATCATGCTTAGACTTTGGCATTATAAAACTAGTCTATTCGGTTCAGACCCAGCCGAAACCCCCAGCCAGTGTGTCCACAACTAGTAGTTTCACAAAGGAATCTGTTTTGCATGAATATGCAGATATCTTTAAGGGTATAGGTTTATTCCCAGGTGAATACAACATTAAGTGTACCACCCGTAGTACATCCACCACGACGCGTCCCATTCGCGTTGCGTGACCGATTGAAATGCGACCTAGACCGCATGGAAAATATAAACATTATCACCAGAGTTACCGAACCAACTCCATGGGTAAACTCGTTAGTAGTAGTAGAAAAACCTAATTCCGACAAGCTGCGTATTTGTCTTGACCCACAGACCCTTAACAAAGCGATAATACGTCCACATTATCCGACAAAGACATTCGAAGATGTCTTGCCCGTAATATCGAAAGCGAGATACTTTACCAAATTAGACGCGAGATCTGGTTACTGGGCTATTAAGCTATCTCCCGCTTCATCGCTCTTAACCACATTCAACACTCCATTCGGTCGGTACCGTTACTTAAGACTCCCATTTGGACTGAACTCCAGCCAGGATGAGTTTCAACGGAAAATCGACGAGTGTTATGAAGGTCTGCCAGGTGTCGTCGCACTCGTTGACGACATACTTGTTTTTGGAGAGACAAGAGCTGAACATGACCATAATTTGCGCAGTGTCTTAGAACGCTCCAGAGAACGAGGCGTTAAATTGAACAGTGACAAGCTTGATGTTGGCGTGACCGAAGTTCAGTACTTTGGGCATGTTTTAAGCGACAGCGGCTTAAAACCAGACCCATCGAAAATTCAGGCCATACGCGACATGCCGCCGCCGAACAATCGTGCCGAATTGGAGACCATTCTTGGCATGACCAACTACTTGTCCCGATTTGCACCGAACCTTGCAGAAATCACAAACCCTTTGCGGAGCTTGATTGGCAAGAATATATTATTTTTATGGGATAAACCACAAAGTGACGCGTTCCAGAAGGTCAAGGACACAATATCGTCTAGTCCAGTTTTAGCATACTTCGACCCCGAAAAAGAAGTTACACTTCAGGTCGATGCCTCGAAATTTGGTCTTGGGGCTGCAATTTTGCAACAGGAAAGGCCGGTAGCCTTCGCATCAAAATCGTTAACACCTGCGGAAGTTAATTACGCGCAAATCGAGAAGGAAACCTACGCGATATTGTTCGGGTGTAGGCGTTTTCACCAGTATTTGTACGGTCGAAGGGTCACTGTACAGTCAGACCATAAACCCATCGAAGCGATTATGAAAAAACCCCTAAGTGCAGCGCCGCCGCGCCTACAACGCATGCTTCTACATTTACAACCAGAGGCTCAGTGTGGCTGAGCCTGTATCGCTCACCTGACTAAAATGCTTTTAAAGCAAATTTGTATTCCAGTGATTAACAAATGCACTGTTTATATCAGACAGAATGGCTAAGGAAATCACTGTAGAACTATATGTACCATTCAGTTTTTTCAATCTGATTAAAATCGCATCTCTTACTAGCTCTTCCCATAGGGTCCAATGTGAAACAATGTTCTCCGCTGGCAGCCATGTTTTATGGCAGATCAGAATAATTTGGGCAATCTTAGTAAATGACCTTACATACATTATTCCTGTAAAGTTTGGTTCAAATTGGCTCAGCGGTTTCAAAGAAGATAGCAAATATATGCTTTTCCCATAGGGTCCAATGTTAAACTATCTTCTGCGCTGGCCGCCATGTTTTTTGACAGATCAAAAAAATTTTGGCAATCTAAGTAAAGGACCTTCCTTACACCATTCCTGTAAAGTTTGGTTAAATTTGCTTCAGTCATTTCTGAGGAAATAGTCAAAAATGCATTTTTCCCATAGGGTCCAATGTTAAACTATCTTCTGGGCTGGCAGCCATGTTTTTTGGCAGATCAAAAAAAATCGGCAATCTAAGTAAAGGACCTTCCATACATCATTCCTGTAAAGTTTGGTTAAAATTGGTTCAGGGGTTTCAGAGGAGATAGCCAAAATGTGAAAAGTTTACAGACGGACTGACTGACTGACGGACGACGAGTGATGGCAAAAGCTCACATGGCCTTTAGGCCAGGTGAGCTAAAAATACGATATAGTTGTTAAGCATGTACCCGGCAAAGAGATTCCCGTAGCCGATACGCTTTCCCGGAAGTTCTTGTCAGACACATACCCAAGTCTGTAAAAGGACATGGATATACATGTGCATACCATAATGTCAGATATTCCAATCAGTGATCGCAAACTCGACGAGATCCGAAACGCGACCGAAACAGATGTGCAATTCCAAACATTGCAACAATTTATCCATGATGGTTGGCCGGACAATATTAAGAAGTGTCCTCCCAGTATCCGAGACTACTGGACGTTCCGAGATGAGTTGAGCATAGAAAACGGCCTAATACTTAAAGGCACGAGAATTATCATCCCGAAATCGCTCCGAAATATTATGTTGGAGAAAATACACTATGGTCACATGGGCGTTGATAAATGTCAGAAACGAGCCCGCGATATTATCTTCTGGCCTAAGATGAGCAAGGATATAACCGATTTAGTACTCAACTGCCACACATGCTTAGAGCGCAGAAATGCTAATCCGAAAGAATCGTTAATGTCTCACGAAGTTCCTGAATTTCCATGGCAGGTTACCGCGACCGATTTGTTTACATGGTCCAATCAAGATTTTGTAGTAATAGTAGACTACTACAGCCGGTATCTCGAAGTCGAAAAGCTGAGCAACACGAGTAGTACAGCTGTTATCGATAAGCTTAAAGGTGTATTCTCGCGACTGGGCATACCCCAGAAGGTAGTTAGCGACAACGGTCCGCAATACGCTTCCTCGGAATTCGCGAAATTTGCTAAGAAATGGGATTTCGAACACATAACCTCGAGTCCCCACTTCCCGCAGTCAAACGGTCTTGCGGAGCGCACAGTCCAAACCGTGAAGCGTATCTTTGATAAGGCAAAGTCGGACCACAAAGACCCGCATATCAGTTTGCTTGAATACCGCACCACGCCATTGGATATCGGTAGTTCTCCCGCGCAATTGCTTTTGGGCAGGTCACTTCAATCTATTTTACCCACAATTAACAGCATATTGCAACCGCATACTCCCAAACATTGCCAAATTCGAAAAGATATCGGAAATAACAAAAGGCGGAAGAAGGCGTATTATGACCGGATGGCCGTTGGGAACCAGGTATTTGTACTGGCAAACACGACTCGCGATCCTATATTGTCCATACACAAAATGGTGGTACATACCGACGAAATCGTCGTCATCTCATACACACTAAAACTAAGAGTGACCAACCCATTACGCACGAAGAATTAAATTTTGAACCTCAAAGTCCTACAGTCCAAAATCCAACAACACTGCAAACTTTATCGCCACCCATATCCACTGTAGTTAATGAGCAAAAGGTTGTGTCTCAGCCGGTAGTGACAAAACCGGAACCTAGTGTACTCTTGGACAACAAACAAACTTTGTATGAAACCGACAGTCATACACCATATGTTACAAAATCAGGACGAGTGGTGAAACCAAATACCAAGTACTCAGCATAATGTGTTTTGAACCTTTTTAGTGTTCACTTTAGTTCTTGTTCTTATTATCATTATTATTTAATGTGTTAAACTAAGTGGTTTTTTTTTCAAATGACATTTTTCCAAAGAAGTTATAAATGACAGTTGAAAAGTGTTTAGTCAATAAGACAGTTCATTATTTAGTTATTGACATTAATTAATATTTTTTAAAGAAAGGAGGGGGGTGTTACATTATGTGATGTTTATAATGTGTATGTAACAAGGCAACTAGAGTTGTCTTCCTTTGTATTACATGTTGTTAAAATACGAGTTGTTTCCCTTCGGAAACCTTTTGGAATAGACTGTGTAGACCCTGCAGAATTGGCATGGCGGTCGAGCATGTTGGGCGCTCAGTTGTACAGTCCTGTGTATCTATGTAACCCGCCTAGCTATAATAAATGGTTTAAACGGACTTATAGTTTGTAAATTCTATATAGTGTGTTTCACAGAAGTTTTGTTTTTTTAGTATCCTATAGTCTGTTTCATGAAGCGCAAAAATTAATTATATACATTTAATAGCCATAAGGTACAGTTTCAAACGTGTCCTTCTGAATGACGCGTTTATTATAAACAATTTTAAATTTCTTTTCTTCTTCTCTGTTATAGATGGTGAATTTTTTTTTATTTCGGCATATTTTGTTTGGATTTATCACAGAGATATTATTGGAAGACTTTTCTGTTAATAACTCCAACATAGAATCGAAGTTTAATATGTTTTTGTTGGTAAAGTTTAAAGTAAAACCTCTAATCTTGCAACACTGTGCCCCTTTATATGTTCGATACGCATACGATTTCGGTCCAGTACTAATGAAATGTTCTATAAAATCAGAATCTGGTAACTCAGACGTCAATTGTCCCAAATAGTCACCTAATGGAGGTTCTGGTTCATTAGGTTTACTGACATATATAACACTATCCGTGTCGTGATACAACACCCGTTCCTGTAGTAAATCTAACAGTTCATAGAGTTTTAAACGTGCCCAGCAAGTTGTAAACGTTGCGATGAAAATGTTAGTTTGTAAATTTTCCTCAATAAAAGGATCCTGATTTTCCCAAGCTACTTGAATCGTATTACTATTCACTATGTGAAAGTCCTTGGTAGTCTTTTTAGGATCGGATATAAGTCGAAAAAAACTATCTGCTTCGTTTTCGTGATAAAATGCTGTTTGTGGCATATTTAGTCTCTGTCCAAATTTACCCCAGAAACTATTTAATAGTAATTTGGCTAAACTACGGAGAGCTTTGTTTTTACAGATTTTGTCGCGATTCAATTCAATTCCCTCGTTTTTCAAATATTGTCCAATGTAATTCTCTTCGTCCTCTTTGGTTTTTACCCAACTTGGCCAACCGCTACTCTCTTGTTTAATTTTTAAAAACAAATTGACATAATTCACAAACAACCCCCCTTCCCCAGTGTTTGGATCGTACTGTGTTGTTTCATCCCAGTGGTATACTTCGTATATCTTTAAGATTTTATATTCCTTTTCTATAGCTTTTATGAGTTCAGGTGTGCACCAAGTGCCTATAAATGAACGTTCATTATATGTGCAAGTACACTTGTTTTGGTTTTCGGTTTGAGCACATTTATAACAAAGGCAAAACAATAATTTGTTGTTGATTTTGCTGGGTAGAACTGGAAAAAACAACTTCCGAGGTGGCAAAATCTTCACTTTGGCAATTCCAAAATATTGGTCAATATCGGAAAAGTTTCTGGTGATAATTCGGGGTTCCTTTAAGGGGTATTTTGCGTACTTATTCACGCTTGGGTACAAGGAACATATATCGGAATACATGATCTTTTCATCGTTATGAACTTGTCGATTTAAGTGAATTCCATTCACCCTCCCTCCAAAAAAAGAATTGCGTGGGTTTAAACGTTCTTGTAGATCTAATGCATCTACAAACGTTTCGGCAGCTTCGTTGTTTTTCAAGAGGTCAATAAATTCGTGTTCTCATATACATACATAATTATATCCTTTCGATATTAAAAACTTTTTCTTTTTGAGTGTCAAAGTATTAAGTTCATGTAAAGTCTGCTTTGTGCGTGGAAACTTCATGTATTGCATTTTACCAGCAAAACAATATTCGCAACCGTGATATAAACACCCATGAAATTCGTAAATCGTATTGGTAGCCTCACAGTAACCATCTGCTTTCATTCGCGTACCTGGAATGCAAAATTCACCATCATTTAAGGCATGTTGTATGTGTATTGGCGTTTGCATTCGTCTGTTTTCCTCCATGATCCATTTCAACCACTTTATTGATATCTTACTATTACTATATTGATCAACTGTATACCCATTGGAAGGTACTTGTGCTATAGGAGAACTAACGAACTTGGCATTTTCAATAAAATAATCTTGGTCCTGTAATTCTCTCGGACTATACCATTCACCATCCATAAAAACTTTTAATTCGCCGTCAACTTTTTCTGTCGGTAACCATTCGGTCAAATTGTCATTATTTTGCAGCTGGACTTTCCATTCTTGTTTCAAAAATTTGGTCCTATACACTTTGCTACAAACGGCAGCAATGGTGACTTCTTTAAAAGGATCGACGGCATTAGCTATTTCAGAACACGGTTCGCCAGATTCGTCTATAAATACTTCCTCTCTACCCGTTATGTTTATCAACAATTCTCTGAAAGTTAAACAGGCCTGACGTAAAATATCAACGTCACTTCGACAGTATTCAATAATTTCCGTTTGAAAATCAAACACTGCATTTTGTTCTTCTTTCTCTTTGTACCATTCAATGAATCTGGCACGTTCTTCTGTTTTAAACGCATTGTATCCATAGTAAGAGGGAGCCGGATAAGGACCTTTGTAGTTGGCATTTTCCCTTTTATTGAAAAAATGTGGAAAATAGCCTTTTTTCAATTCTGTCAATGAAAAAGCATCTGGGAAATCTTTCAAAGGCATGGGTAAAAAGTTCAATGAATCTATAATACGAATGTTTAGCCCAGCTGACACGTGTACATACATTAGTTTTGACCCAGCATATATAACTTTAGGACGAATTGATTGATTGATCAAATAATCAAGCAAGAAATAACCATCGTAAGATCTCATGTTGTGTGCTAAAACGGTGAAATCTTTGTGCATTTTTGTAAATAACCATTGACCAAATTCATTCGCGCAAGTTTCACCTTGAAATACAACATCGCGAAAACCGCATGTTTCTCTACAAGGCGGAAATTCATAAAACTTCTCTACATTATTATAGACATTACATTTTTTACATCTGTGACCACATTCCGTACACTTGGAGTCGGGAGTTAATGGTTCAGTTATGCAACTAGGGCATACTTTTTGCGCGATGATCAAATTCGGTTTGTGCTGTAATTTACCAGTCACTTTCTTCGCAGTTAGTACAGCGTGAACATGATGGACAAGGATTGTTTTTATCTTTACATTTCTAATTGGTCTATATCCACTTTTACACTCATGCACGTCTTCTTGTGTACACTCGATGTCAAAAAATATGAATTTGCCACGACTGATTTTAGATTCGAGAGCTCTAACATAACATAGATGATCCGTTTCAACATATTGTTTACAACTCTGACATAAATATTCTCCACAAAAGTGATCATTGGGGTTTCTGTCCTTAACAGTCAACATTTTCTTACATTCCGTACATTTCCAATACTTTACGCACATAGGTGTTCACCGTTTCTGTTCTTTCATTTTTCACGGTGTCTGTTGAAACAGTCTATGGATCTGTTAGTCACGTGACAGTTTCTAGAACTTACTGGACTTTCCTGTGAAGTACAAACCTTACTGTTGCAAACGTAACACGCAGTAACACAATTGTGCTTATTTCTGTAAGGTTTCAAACATTGCTCACAAAATTTAGATTCACCGAAAAATCCACATATGTTGATAATAGTATGAAAATGACAGTCATCTACTAAATATATGTATACTCTTTTTTGTACTTTCTTCTGGGGGCACTTTGATGAATTTATTACCCATTCTGGCATTCACAACTAAAACATCAATGTCTAATATGTTCTCAAATGTAGAAATGTCAGTGACAGTCAAAAATCTAAACGTGGACACATGTGCTAAATGACATAATTTCACAGTTATATCGTATTGACGTTTTATATTTTTAGGTTTTCTTATCATTTTGAAATACCAATCAGGACATGTTTTGTATTTTAGAATTAAATCTTCGATGGGTAAATCGTCTTCTTTTGTCAGATTTTTCCATTCTTCAGTTGTAATTCTTCGGGCCTGGAGAAAACCTAATAAAATAGCATGTGCTAAACACAGGTTGTCATCATTGGTCACTTCTAAAATGGAAGATTTCTTCACGATGGAACTGTTTGGGCCTATTAAGCTATTGATACGTTGCCCACGACCACCTTTAGGTAATTCCAGGGTTCCAACATCAACATAAAATCCTTCGTCCATCGCCAATTCCTCATGACTCGACAATACATTTTCGATATACTCCATGACATCGTTGCCGTGCATGTCATCAAATGGTCTCAGAGGAACATATATCGGATTATTTAATTGATCACTATGCACTATCACCCGAACTAGATCATTTCCCTGTATATGGTCTCTGGCTTCAAGGAGAACATCATCAAACATATTTTCTAATTCAATGTTTGACAATTTCTGTCCCTCTAAAGCTTGTTCCGGATTGAATTTTACTCTATAATGTCTATCAATGACTTTATTTTTGAAATTTTTCTAACGATTTTTCTTTGGCGCCGCCATATTGGTTCACTTCTGGATTAACATGACTAGGTCCAGGGATGGGTGAAAATTCTTGTTGAATCGACATCTTTCTTTTCTTCTTCGGTGGATTGTTAGTCTCAGGTGACATTCCATTTAAAACACGAAACTGATCATCTAAATTCAAATGTTCGAATTCGTGCAATTCAAAATCATATTTGCTGGAAAAATATTTTCCACATTCACCACAACAATGCTCTATTTTACTTAAAACTTCAATTTGTTTCTCGACATCTAAATGATCGAATTCATGCACATCCAATTCATGCAATTCTAGATTTCTAGAATAGAAAATGACATTCCGCATCTTTTGCATTTGAAATTGGTCATCTGTAACATAAAAAATCAAACAGAAATTTAAAGAAATCTTACATGCGTTTTAGCGCCAGACACTAAATTATAAGCCAATATTGCATCTGAAACTAATCAACAGTGGATATATTTGACGTCTCGCAGTTCCCTGTTCCTTTTATTTCACACGTGGCGGGTGTAATTAGTTTAATAGGAGGTGCTTACCCTTCCGAAGCACTCGGCCTCACTCTCCTTGTTGTAGCTCATGTGTTCAATTCCAGTTTCAAGTTTGTGATTTTGATTTGAACATGGATTGATATGTTTGTTTTTTATTCATGGAATGTGAATTTAATGCTCTGTAAAGTACCTTACTTTGATAATGTGAAAGTAATGATTTTTTTCCATTGTATTCCTAATACACTTAGTTCAGACTTAATTAAAATTTACGGGGGCTTTAATGCGCTTTATATAATAGAGAGACGGACACGTATCGGTGTCGTCAATAATTTATTTACAATCTATCAATTTTAAATATATTTGTACGTGTTTATTTTCTTACACAGAATTACACTAAGTTTATTCTCTTTAGGAAGTATATTTCATCGCGAATATAAATAAAAATCATTCATATAACGAACATATACCAAATATGCTATATCTGTTTAATCAAATTGACAAATGATAAAGGTCGTTAACCTTTGATTTATATATCAGCTGATGATGGTTCTGTTATCAGAATGTTACAAATGTTTGACAGATAGTCCGAGCTTCTTTCAATTAAGGACAGGCGGCTAACCTTTAATCTACAGTTGTCCATTGATACCATCACATTTAATATTATTTGTCTTTGATCTAAAAGTTTGAAAGGTCTGCTTAACCAAACACCCCTTGTTTCAGAATATTCCAAGTTGCCGTTACCTGGTTACCTAGATCAGTAACGCTTGTGGCAGGTCACGGATTATTTTCGAGGAAAAAGCAGCTGATCAATGACACGGCATAGCATCAGGTGTGTGTTTTGGAGTTTTTGTGCTGCAAAAAAAATATGATTTTGAAGTTTTGTCTTTTTGTGTTACTTTTAACATTTTGTTCCGGGGAGTATCAAAGTACTTGCTGTGACGAATATGGATCTTATTTCGTTTGTAATGGTGATTGTCAGAAAATTACATTTAATCGACTGATTAACATACTACATGTAAATGTGAGGATAACTTCGTACAACACACGGCATATTGAAGTGACCGATGGAAAAATTGAGATGCTACGAACAGCAACAAAATGGCAATTCCATCATCTTTGCGTAACAAATGTCGGGATAATATCTTGGAAGAACAATAGATGTCATGTTGTAAGTAATATCAATTAATAGCAGCTGCACATCATAACATATGGCAATACTTTGTAAACTGCAGTTTTAAAATATTTTATAAACAATAAGAATAATTAACCAAATTCAGAGGTTGATGTATGTTTTTTTTTAAGTGATCACTTATTGATTATTAACATTTTTTATAATGTTTGTTTATTGACACACAAAATGCATACAATTGCATATATAATGCAAAAAGACTAATTTAGCATAAAGAATTAAAGTTAAATAACAGCAATTATCATAGTGATATAGAATAGTATAGTCTGACCACGATCTGATGGCAGTGTGTATTAAAAGAACAAAATAAATAAATGGACGGGTTTTTTTTTTAAAAGAAAAAAAACATATACGTGCATGAAGGGTATACAAAATGTATAATCACGCCGGCGTACGCTATATTCGTTATAATTACCCTAAGATCAAGATGGACTTTCTGTGCAATTTGCCATCGGGTCGTGGGCGACCTATATTAATATTTAGTATTACACACCTACTGTATTCATTTGTATATTTTGAATATATATGATTCTAGAATTTTTTCCTTTTCTTTTCTTTTTTTTAATAGATACCATGCAAACTATCACCTATACATTTGAGACAACAATTTTATTTTATTCTTATTCAGATTCAACCACCAACACTGCTTTGTCAACCCGCGCTACCAAACCTAGTACCTCCAGCCTTGACACCACACAATCCCGTGTAACCACAACCAGTGCAACACCTAGCAGCAGTGTAACATCTGCTATGTCAACCCGTACTACCAAACCTAGTATCACCACACGTGCCACCACAACCAGTGTAACATCTGCTATGTCAACCCGTACTACCAAACCTAGTATCACCACACGTGCCACCACAACCAGTGCAACAACTTACACCAGTGTAACATCTGCTATGTCAACCCGTACTACCAAACCTAGTATCACCACACGTGCTACCACAACCAGTGCAACATCTGCTAACACCACTGCTACCAATATAAATTCTGACACCATATGGCCATATCTATTAAGTGAGTATACTACCAAGAAAATTGATAATTATAAAGAACGTTCAAAATTATTATATTTGTTTATTAGTCTGATTGTTATAATTGTAATTGGTGTTTTCGTTATTATAAAATGTAAACGGAGACGACCATATGTATCAGCAAAAACTAATTACGATTTTGATACTCATAGTGTGAGAGTTAGTGCTGGATCCTTCAGTTTAAATGATATGTCACTAGAAGGGTGTTTTACCGGAATAATTGCGAAAATCCGGAATAATCGGACCAAATCCGGAATAAACCAAATAAATCCGGAATAATCAGGTAAAATCCGGAATAATCAGGCAAAATCCGGAATAATTGGACTATTTTGTTACGGTAAGTTTTCCGTAATCTAAAAAATTACGGTAAGTGTCTGATTATTCCGGAAAATGACTGATTATTACGGTAAACGTCCAATTATTACGGGAAATTTTCTAAAAAATAATAATTTTTTCAAGGTTTTTACCCTAATAATTAGACATTTGCCGGAATAATTAGATTTTTACTGTAATAATCAGTCTTTTACCGGAATAATCAGACAAGTTACCGGAATAATCAAACACTTACCGGAATTTTTAGAATCCGTAAAATTTACCGTAAAAATATTCTAATTATTCCGGATTTTGTCTGATTATCTCGGATTTGGTCTAGAAATTTCGGATTTGATCTAAATATTCCGGATTTTCGCAAAGTGTCTAACTATTCCGGAATTTCGCAATTATTCCGGTAAAATCCCCTTCTAGTGTGTCTTCAGTTTAAACAAAACGTTAAATAATGAGAATTATACGAGTTATACCCCTTTATACACATTCTGAGGACTGAAGGATATATAATTCGTTAGTCTGAATATTTCTTGTTTTTGAAATTTAATGTATGACATTTTGGTGAATTTAGATAAATACAATCATTATTACATTATGTATGATATATACGAGGTTTAGGTTTATCATAATATTGTTAGACTATTAGAATAAGACGATTCAAATTATTTTCAGTTCCTTTATGCCTGTTGCTTTTGATCATCATAGCCATACCTTCATTTTACGTCACAAGCACTATCTCCCAGCACCCAGAGTAACTCGCGCATACAGAAATCCTTTATATGGAACTATGGATCCTGAAGTTCCTCAACTAGAAATGGTACATATTGAAATGAAACAAGCAGGAATCGATAATGATGAAACGAAACACAAAACACGGAAAACCAAGAAGAGGAACTCTAGAATTCCAGTAAGATCTCGGGCTGCTAGGACATCAGATATATAGACGATAAGTCTCATGAAAGTGTGTTTGTTTTTCCATATTTTTGTGACATTAATCTTGAATATACCTTGCATAAATAATGCATATCTAAAAATTAGTGTGTTGACTATCTCTTTTAATGACGTTTGTTTAATCAAAATAAGTTATTTGCATCAACAATGCTTGTGTAATCGGAATATCTAAAGTATTGTGTTTACTTTTTTTGTTTAAATATTTTATGATGTTTGTTTACCATATTTTTGTGACATTAATCTTGAATATACCTTGCATAAACAATGCATATCTAAAAATAAGTGTGTTGACTATCTCATCTCTTTTAATGACGTTTGTTTAATCAACATAAGTTATTTGCATCAACAATGCTTTTGTAATCGGAATATCTAAAGTATTGTGTTTACTTTTTTTGTTTAAATATTTTATGATGTTTGTTTACCATATTTTTGTGACATTAATCTTGAATATACCTTGCATAAACAATGCATATCTAAAAATAAGTGTGTTGACTATCTCATCTCTTTTAATGACGTTTGTTTAATCAACAATGCTTTTGTAATAGTAATATCTAAAGTATTGTGTTTACTTTTTTGTTTAATCAAGAGTACCTATGCATAAGTGACTTGCTTAAATTACGTGTAACAGGAATATCTAAAACGCTGTGTTGACCATCTTTTTAATGGTATTTGTAATCTTAATTGACTGGACATAACTTACTTGCATGCTGTAAATAAATCATGTGTAATTGGATATCTAAAAAAATATTGTTAAAAGTATAACACTATAATTTCATTGCATGTTGTATAGTTGTTCAGCATATGTTTAACGCTTTTAGTTATCAAAACAAAACTATTGTGTACTTGATTTTATAAAGATTATTTTTGTACTTACTTCCACAAAAGTTTTGTGACAATACATGATAAACGATAATCTTTACACAGTGTTTTTTTTTCCTTTTTTTAAAAAAGGGGTATCTGATTATGTCAAACGGGTAAAACTGGTCTTTTTCACAACAAAAGAAAAACTATGTCAAAAAGTAGGAGATTTATAAAAGACAGCAGCTCAACAACACAGAACATTTCGGCAGCTTGCTAACCATTTTTCTTACAGAACATTACAGGGAATAGTCATGACTGAACAAAATGTTAGCATGTAAGATTTTTCTTTATTATTTTAATTATACAAGTAAGATTATTCTTCATTATTTTTTAATAATTTAAAATTAATAAATCCTGATTAGTCAATGATTGATAATGAAGTTATTTTCATACTGAAGGCAGAATTATTTTCATGTATTATTTGTAAATGTCTGTATTATTTTGTTTAATTACACATTATAGTTTAGGGTTTTTACATCTATATGTTCGAGGTTCGATTCCATGCTCGATCACACCAAAGACTTGGTAATGACGGTTCTTTGGCTAAGTATTCTATACTCTACACTTATAGAAATAACAGTAACGGATCCCCCAAAAACCAATGTCTATGTAATAGTAGAGAACTTTCATTGCGCATTGTCTTAGACTACTGCAAAGCTTTAAATTTCTGTAACTTAAATCAAAACAGGTGACGTCTCGGATATAATCTTGACTAGGGGCGTAAAAACCAATTCAATCAATTTTTTTTTTGCTAGCATATCTATTAGTAGTACTGAAGATGCCGTATTCATGAATATGACTGATTCAAAAGTGTCTGGAGAAGAGGAAAAAACATCAATTTCTCCTGTAACAACACAATTGACACAGGCCACTCCAAAGCAGACTTCCACTTCAAGTACTGATATTGACGTCTTCATGAATGTATCTGATTCGGAAGTGCCTGGCGAAGAAGAAAAAACATCCATATCTCTTTTAACAACACAATTGACACAGACTACTCCAAAGCAGACTTCCACTGCAAAGTCCGTGAAGTCATTTTCATCTCCACTACATACTTTGGACTTTTCAAGGTAATAGGTAGGGGGTTTGGGGTGTATTTTGAAAAAAAAAATATGTTAACACAATTAACAGTAGGGGACATTGTGTTTCACAAACACGGCTTTTTTCAAAACTTTACAATAGGATTTTCATTGAATCTGTACATATAAAGCGTATATAAAGTATTGGAATAGTCAAAGTAAATAGAAAAAATAATATTGAATATATAATAAATTACTCCATTTTATCTAACAATATTCTTATATTATGTATTATTTTCTCTTTTCAGTTATATAGATGAAGAAAATTCGGACTGCCTTGATGTAAACATAACGTATGTTCATATTTATTTATTTATTTTATACATTATTTATTTATTTAGAGTTTTTTTGGAGTTTAGGTCATTTGATTATTTTGGTCATTTACTCGCTGAAACGTGCATTTGTATTTGTATGTTTAAAAAAATAGAGAAATAAAAGTGCGTTTGTATTCGTATGGTAAAAATAAAGTAGAGAAAGTAATAAAATTTATTATTATGTGTATAATGTATATTTGTAATGTATTTGTAGGAATCAAAAACAGCTTAGATACTTCTTTTCACTCCGGGCGGGATTGCACAGGGCCATGACTGAATTGGCCCTCCAACTGACAGACGTGGAAACCAGATTTCTGCCATTCGCGACTGCCCCAGTGATATATATAGACCAGACGAAGATAATACTAACTAACATTTAATAACATTTATAGGACACGGTTATGGTCGTTATTTATCTCGATTATCTCGGCTATGAAGTGACACATATTTTGGGATTATTTATGAGTTACGAATCATTGTGTTATCTGTCGTAATATATCACTTTACATCATGACCTTATGAACCTACATTATCATAACCTGTTAAAGTCATGCTGACCTATTTTATTATAAAAGACGCTGTATCAGGTTAACGTCACTAACAAGTTTACTAAACTATTAAGGTGAAAATATTTATTACCGTGTAAGACTAAAAACAATTATATAAAAGACCCTTGTATAAACTGTTACGGAATTTTAAATAAAATAAATGTATTCTTCATGTTGTCTTGTTTTTTTAGCTCACCTGAGCCGAAAGGCTCAGATGAGCTATTGCTATCTATCACCGTCCGTCGTCCGTCGTGCGTCGTGCGTAAACTTTACATTTTAATCTTCTCCTCCAAAACTACTGAGCCAAATTTGATGGAACTTGGTGATTATTATGCCTGGGTAACAGGCTCTCAAAATTGTGTTCGGGGTTTGACCACGCCCAACAATATGGCTGCCGTTACTATAAATAGCCAAAAGACAAAAAAATCTTCTTCTCTGAAACCAAAAGGTGCAGGCAAATTTTGATTAGATTTTGGATTCAGGATACCTAGATACATTAAAATTGTGTTTTTCATGAAAATTGGACGAAAAATAGGTTACGCGTTTTTTGCGTAAAGTTATGTAATTTTTAAAATGAGACATTTATTGTTATAACTTCATAATGGCTGAAGATAAATGTATGGAGTTTTCACTGTTGATCTTGTCTTGCGATTTTCTTCCGATTGATGTCAAGGTCAAAGGTCAAGGTCATGTCCCAGTTTTTGACCTGTGATAAAAAATGCTATTTTTTAAACATTTCTGGTGATAATGACGTAGAATTTTTGGTTAATTGTAGGTATTGACATGACGATCATTTTGATATATCGATTAAGGTCATGGGTTCAAAGGTCAAGGTCACAGATGTACAAGTTTACCAAAATAGTTAATTATCTGCAAAACTATGAACTTTTTGTATAGGCATTTATATTAAAATATTGTAGGTAATGGCCCAATGGTCATTTTGATATAAAAATAAAGGTCATGAGTTCAAAGGTCACGGTCACAGATGTAAACAAGTACTGAAATGATTATTTATCTCAAAAACTATAGACTTTTTGTATAGGCATGTATATTAGAATATTTTAGGTATTATCCTAACGATCATTTTGATATATGAATGAAGGTCATGGGTTCAAAGGTCAAGGTCACAGATGTGAATGAATACCTGAATGGTTAATTATCTTGAAAACTGTTAACTTTTTATATATGCATGTATATTAGAATATTGTAGGTATTAGCCTAACAACCATTTTGATATATGAATGAAGGTCATGGGTTCAAAGGTCAAGATCACAGATGCGAATGAATACCTAAATGGTTAATTATCTTGAAAACTATTAACTTTTTGTATAGGCATGTATATTAGAATATTGCTGGTACTGGCACAGTGGTCATTTTGATATCTGAATGAAGGGCATGGGTTCAAATGTCAAGATCACAGATACAAACAAGTGCTGAGATGATTATTTATCTGAAAAACTATAAACTTTTTGTATAGGGATGTATATTAGAATATTGGCCTAATTATCATTTTGATATTTGAATGAAGCTCATGGGTTCAAAGGTCAAGGTCACAGGTGAGCGTTAAGGCCCATGGGCCTCTTGTTTTATATACTTTGATAATAATGAAGATTATTAAGTATATTGGGTTTTGACTAGTAGGTGTTAAACCTACCCACATCCTGTGAAATTGTTAGATTGAAGGGACTTTGGATATGGCCTTCACTAAATTCACTGTACTTAAATAATTTTCATAATTTTTTTAAACCAGAGGCTCAGTGTGGCTGAGCCTGTATTGCTCACCTGACTAAAATGCTTTTAAAGCAAATTTGTATTCCAGTGATGAAAAAATGCACTGTTTATATCAGACAGAATGGCTAAGGAAATCACTGTAGAACTATATGTACCATTCACAGTTTTTTTTTCAATCTGATTAAAATCACATCTCTCACTTGCTCCCCCATTTTGATATAGGCACGGAGTGGGAGTTCTGAGGAAACACCGTTTAGGGGCATATGTGAATGAGCCACTGTTGTAACATTTATTGTCCAATGAAATTTCAGCTTCCGAGATTTTAAAAGTGTTTTGCCTTAATTGTAAATGAAACGGGCAATTTGAATTTGTCAATCTAATAAAGGACCTTCCATACATCATTCCCATAAAGTTTGGTTCAATTTGCTTCAGTAGCTTTAGAGGAGATAGCAAATATATGCTATTCCCATAGGGTTAAACTATGTTCTGTGCTGGCAGCCATCTCTTTTGGCAGATCAAAAAAAATTTCCACAATCTAAGTAAAGAACCATCCATACATCATTCCTGTAAAGTTTGATTCAATTTGCTTTAGTAGCTTCAAAGGAAATAATAGCAAATATATCCTTTTCCCATAGGGTCCAATGTGAAAACAATGTTCTCCACTGGCAGCCATGTTTTATGGCAGATCAGGAAAATTTTGGCAATCTATGTAAAGGACCTTCTATACATCATTCCTGTAAAGTTTGGTTCAATTTGCTTCAGTCATTTCTAAGAATATAGTCAAAAATGTGTTTTTCCCATAAAGTCCAACTATCTTTTGCGCTGACAGCCATGTTTTTTTGGCAGATCAGAAAAATTTTGGCAATCTATGTAAAGGACCTTTTATACATCATTCCTGTAAAGTTTGGTTCAATTTGCTTCACTAGCTTCAGAGGAGATAGCATATATATGCTTTTCCCATAGGGTCCAATGTGAAACTATGTTCTCCGCTGGCGGCCATGTTTTTCGGCGGATCAGAAAAAATTTGGCAATCTAAGTAAAGGACCTTCTATACATAATTCCTGTTAATTTTGGTTCAATTTGCTTCAGTCATTTGTGAGGACGTAGTCAAAAATGCGTTTTTCCCATAGGGTCCAATGTTAAACTACCTTTTGCGCTGGCAGCCGTTTTTTGGCCAATCAGGAAAATTTTGGCAATCTATGTAAAGGACCTTCTATACATCATTCGTGTAAAGTTTGGTTCAATTTGCTTCTAAAGCTTCAGAGGAAATAGCATATATATGCTTTTCCCATAGGGTCCAATGTTAAACTATCTTCTGCGCTGGCGGCCATGTTTTTTGGTGGATCAGAAAAATGTTGGCAATCTAAGTAAAGGACCTTCTATACATCATTTCTGTAAAGTTTGGTTAAATTTGCTTCAGTCATTTCTGAGGAGAAAGCCAAAATGCGTTTTTCCTATAGGGTCCCATGTTAAACTACCTTTTGCTATGGCAGCCATGTTTTTTGGCCAATCAGAAAAATTTTGGCAATCTATGTAAAGGACCTCCAATACATCATTCCTCTAAAGTTTGGTTAAGTTTGCTTAATAGTTTCAGAGGAGATAGCCAAAATGTGTTTTTCCCATAGGGTCCAATGTTAAACTATGTTCCCCGCTGGCAGCCATATTTTAAGGCGGATCAGAAAAATTTCGGCAATCTTTGCAAAAGACCTTCCATACATTATTCCTGTAAAGTGTAATTGAATTCGCTTCAGTCGTTTCAGAGAAGATAGCCAAAATGTGCGTTTCCCCATAGGGCCCAATGTTAAACTTTGTTTGGCCCTGGCGGCCATTTTTTTTGGCGGATCAGAAAAATTTGGGCAATCTTAGTAAATGGCCTTGCATACATTATTCCTGTAAAGTTTGGTTCAAATTAGCTCAGCGGTTTCAAAGAAGATAGCAAATATATGCTTTTCCCATAGGGTCTAATGTTAAACTATCTTCTGTGCTGGCCGCCATGTTTTTTGACAGATCAGAAACATTTTGGCAATCTAAGTAAAGGTCCTTCCATACATCATTCCTGTGAAGTATGGTTAAATTTGCTTCAGTCATTTCTGAGGAAATAGTCAAAAATGCATTTTTCCCATAGGGTCCAATGTTAAACTATCTTCTGCGCTGGCAGCCATGTTTTTTGGCGGATCAAAAATATTTCGGCAATCTAAGTAAAGGACCTTCCATACATCATTCCTGTAAAGTTTGGTTAAAATTGGTTCAGGGGTTTCAGAGGAGATAGCCAAAATGTGAAAAGTTTACAGACGGACTGACTGACGGACGCAGAGTGATGGCAAAAGCTCACATGGCCTTTAGGCCAGGTGAGCTAAAAATCACTTCTTAAAATAAATTTCTGCGTTGTACATAATGGATGACCTTATTACTACCATGAAATCTTAAACAATGTACCAAATCTAAAATGAATTATAATACCTCAACTCAAAAATATTTGACTTATTCAAAACATATTGAATAGAAAATGTAGTATGTTATTTTACCTTGTAAGGGTGCTACGGTTTCATCCCTCTCTCTTTTTGTAAAAATTCTTAAAGATTGCTATAAAATAAACTTTTCCTAATACCCTTTATATACAAGATCTATTTCTAAATTTAGATGCCCTTTTTTAAATAACACATTCCCTTTTTTTAAAATTCTAAATTTGGGTATGATGTCACGGCACACCTTAAAATATTGCGACATACTAATCTACCACATTTTCGGTTATTGCGACATATTATTATGATGTCACGACACGTCTTGAAAGATTGCGACATACCAATCTACCACACCTTAAATTATTGCGACATGACGTCACGGCACACCTTACATTTTTGTGAAATCCCCCATTGTTCTTAAACTAGATTATTACGTCACCCCATGTCACACCTTAGATTATTGCGACATACTACACCTTAGCTTATTGCAACATGACGTCACGGCACACCTTACATTCTTGCGAAATCCCCATTGTTCTTAAAATAGATTATTACGTCATCCCCTACCCCTGAACGTGCCCTCCTAAGACACATAAGCAGCAAATATCCTGGCATTGAATACAGTATACATGCATAACAAGCAACAAACTATGGCAATTTTGAATCTACACCTTGTCATACATGTATTAATATGTTATTAATGAAAGCTTTAATAACTGTCAAATCAGAAAGTAGTAAATATACACTTTAATGCTACCTTAGTTTTATGCACTAAATGTGCATATTTAGTATCAGAAAACTCGGACTACTTTTGATTATGAAATTGTAAGATCAAAGTGACAGTAACAAAAAACATATTTTTGTCCAGACGCTAATTTTAGAATGTTACAAGGGTAAAATTTGTATGCATGTGGGTTGGCCTGTAGGAAAGCAAGACCCCTAATAATTTTTCATGTGGTACGTCAAAGGTCAAGATCAATGTTACTAAAAATGATATTTTTCTGTCATTTAAGAAGACTGATTTAATTGAAATCAAACTTAGTAGGTAGGTTAACTCAGCATATCAGAAGACACCTATTGATTTGATATATGATTCGTCAAAGGTCAAGGTCATATTCATGTTACTAAAAATAGAATGTTCATTTATCGGTCTTAACTTCATATGATGCTCAAGATTGGTTTACGAGTCAACGTAGAGGTCTGAACCAACCCTTTTAACTGACGAGGCTGGTCAAAGGTCAAGGTCAACGTTACTAAAAAATAAAATACCATGGGCATGTTAATGGAATTTTATTTTGTATGGTTCTTTACGTTATAAGAATGATCATCAATTTAAGTACATGCACACATTTCAACGTACCATACTTTCAGCTCATGAACAAAATGTTGCACTGGCTTTTTTCAGGATGGTGGGGTGGGGGTAGAGATACGCTGCACCTGGTGACTTTCTAATTTTAATGTATTGGTGGTATCAGTCTGTATTTTCTGATAATCCGTCCATCCTCTAAAGTCGAAAATATACAAACTTGGTTTCATGTACTACCTCGGCAATTAAACTGAAATTAGTCGTATCATTTAAAGAACAGTTATTGAATAAGAAGTGTCTATGATGAGTACGAGCACGTTTAAGGGTGTTTATGTCATCTGAGCTTTGCTTGTGTTACCTATTGTCATGTATTTTGATCGTTTCGTCTGTCTTGTTCTATGATTTTAATTATTTCTGAATCATTCAAATTCAGCAATTTCAAATTGTAAGACCATTGAGTTTGGCAGTTGAGGATTTTAGCCCTGTTAATTATTGTCTCATTAGTTATGAAATCAAAGTGACTGGCTCTCTTTTCATACTTTTAGGTCAAAGTTAAAGGGAGAGGAAGACACGTTACATACAAAATCAAAATTGGCTGGCAAAACTATTCAAAAGGTGGTTACCACCTTGTTACAGCGAAGACGGGTGGTGGTATTCGAACCATTGAATACAACAAAGACGACCCCCAGAGTGTCACAACTTTAACAGATCTGGGAAAGAAGCTTTTCTTTCCAGGTGGAATAAGTAGTCTCGGTAATATAGGCTAATTACAAAGGTGATCCCATTACAGACTTCCTAGACCTTGAAGGTAAACCTTGCAGTTTCCAGGAACATTTAAAAGCGCATGGCTTATACTCCTCAAAATTTAATGTTTTTTTTTTAGAACAAAACTCAAGGCCCAGTCCAAGGACTCTTCCGTTGTCGAAGAAAACGAGCAGGAATCTGATTTGCTTGTATGTAATAACGTTATGCCGCCGAAAATCGATTTGAAGTATTCCAAAGAAAAGTCTTCTTAATTATATGTAATTAACGTAACAGGACAGACGCATTCTTGCACAATAACATTTGCAGAGTGATATTGATTTGTTTAAGATTCTGGGTTTTTTTCAAAAGGGCGTGAAAAAAACAAAATATTAATATATGTAATAGAGAGGTACACAGACAAAAATTGTTGTGAACTCAACTCACTGGAAAACCATTAAAATTTTATATGATTACCACTTCCCATTAAAATCATGAGGTTTGCATGCAATTTATACACAATTTTTGTTCAACGTTTTCATGTGAAAATACACTAGTCGCAAACAGTTGAAAGGATAAAAATGTAACCAGCATCATATGAAGTAGAAGAATTTTTTAACTTTGTAAAGAAGGGTTTATAATGTGATAAGAAAGCTTTACAAGACTAGTGTCTTTATTTTAGAATGTTGCTTATGTTACACAGCTAGAAGGTGTCTACATTATTATTGATAAATTATTCATTTCTTTCAGTAAATGAATTAAGAACCATTCAAACTCAGCAACAAGCTATATTGGAAAAGTTGAATGAACTCCAAGAGAAGAGGACATTCCATTTGGATACCTCAACAATCAAGGTAAGGTAAATTCTTATTGTGTAATAGTCATAATTTTGGATGCAAATTGTTCTTTTTATATAGGACGATTTTAAAGAATACCAGCTTGAACAGAAGACATCAAATAAGAAATTTCATTTAGGACTTATTAAGGAGTTTGCACATGTATAATCATGTAAAATATTAATGGTTAATAAAATTTGATTGCAACATTCTAAACAAATTGAAAGAAATGATACTGTACTATACATGTAACGTCACTGATTGGTTAAAATCGGGATGAATCCATACTTATAGGCATTCATCAAGAAAAGTCCTTAAACACACCGAATTCATGTTTAGCGGTCCACTCAAGGAAATATCTGAATCCCAAAAATGTTTATATCTCATGATATGGATTGGTGAAAAGGAAGAAATATATACTCAGCTTCGACGCTAACGGCAGAAGAATCCGAAGACATACTATGAAATATTGAACAGTATGTAAAACCAAGAACATAATTTATAATCGATATAAATTTTACTCTAGAATTCAAAAAGAAAATAAAACATTTTACCAATTTTTAACAGAAGTCCAGTTACTCGTCAAAGATTGTAACTTTAAAGAGACTGATGACATGGTTCGTGATCGACTTGTCATTGGAATTCGCAAAAGTAAAATTAGAGAAAAGATCATTAATATTTGCTCTGAATTGACATTAGAAAACTCTTGAGATAGCTAGATTACACGAACTTTCTGCAGCACAAGCAAGTCAATGTCGGCGAAGATTACAAAGTTACACAATTCAGAAGGGATCATCTCAAAGAAGGCATGGACAAGTGAATCTACAAAATATGGGCAATTCAACGAATTACACAGGTCAAGGACAAGGAAACCAAAGAAACCAAAAACAACATAAATATTCAAAAAACACCCCAATAAACTGAATAAATCAAAGTGTACCAAGTGTGGTTATGAACATGGTAAATATGTAAATTGCCCTGTCTAATTTCAGACATGTAAAAAAATGTGGTAAACAAAATCACTTTTCGAAACTTTGTAGAACAAAATCTGTAAATGTTGATAATTGTTCGGAAGATTTTTATTTTTAGGTTCTATTGACTTAAATTTAAATGTAAACTCTGTAAACACCTAAAAATAGACACAAGACTTGACGATTGACGACATGCAAGTTAATTCCAACACAGACACAGGTGCTGTGTAACGTGATATCGCTCGCTAGGAGTAAATTAGTCGAGCGAGAATGCGAACTTAAGCGAAGTTTGGCACCAGTAAAATCTTATTCTGGTCATAAAATGACAACTAAGGGTACAATTACTTTTCCGTGTAAGCTTGGTAGCAACATGTTTAGCACAATTTTTCATGTAGTAATAGATCATTATTCTAAATGGCCGGAATTTGCATGTTTTGACAATATGACCAGTTCTTGTTCTGTTAATTACCTAAAAAGTCAGTTTGCAAGATTTGGTATTTCAGATAAGGTTATAACTGGCAATGGTTCTCAATTTCCATGTGCAAATATTGATGATTTTGATATACAGTATGGGTTTTGTCATGTCACTATAAGTCCCTATTTCCCACAAGCAAATGGTCAGGTAGAAAGAATGGTACAAACTGTTAAGAATATGTTAAAAAGGCCGATGATCCATACAAAGCTTTCTTGGCATATAGAAATACACCAATTGATGATATCGGTATGTCTCCAGCACAACTATTTCTTGACAGACGTTTAAAACCGACTTGCCAACAACAACTCCCTCACTGAACACTTACATTAATTCATTCAAAGAAGTTCAAATGCGTCTTAAAACCAGAAAAATGATTCAAAATTTTAATGCTGATATTCATTGTTTAAATGAACTTAGAAATTTATATAACGAGGAGAAAGTAATAATGCGTCATAACAATGAATGAACACCAGGAATAGTTCACGAGAAAACTTCCGCACCAAAGTCATATGTGTTACAAAACCCAAATGGCAAAAAGTTTAGAAGAAACAGGAGACATATTCGTCCAACCAATGCAAACATTCCAACTGATACAAAACCAGCTACGAAAGCGATTAAAAATATTATACTTCCAAGAAAACCAGTGGAGAATTCAGTTCCACAACCTACATCTGAAATGGGAATGAATTGAAACCGTTAACAAAACAAAATTAAATTCTCCAGTTAAAACCAGATCAGGCAAAATTATATCGCCTCCATTAAAGTTACAGGAATATGTAACATAGGTTCAATTTTTGGTATCATTTTGACATCAGTTTTGATATCATGTTTAACATCAGCTTTATGATCGATATCAGATATTGTATTTTTCACATGTGCTCAATGATTGACAAACAAATTTCTATGTATTATTTTAATTCATAACTCGTGATTATTGATGTGTTTAAATAATGTTTCTTGAAAATCCAAAAAGGATTATAAATGCTGTTTGTAACTATGCAGTTCCAAGTAAAAAATTAAATGACTGTTTAGTAGACTTTGAAAATTGGTAATAGTTATCCAGTAAGTATTTTCAGATATTCATATATAAACAGACTCATAATCATACCATAGACATTACTAGTTGAATCTCATTTTTAATTTAGAAAAGAAAGGATGTCATAATCATAGTGAATTATGCTTCACTTTGTATACTCTTCATGCTTCACTTTTAATACGCTTGTTATATTAGACTATTGTATAAATATGTACAAGAGCTTAAATGAGTATGATGATATACATAATGAACATGTGAACACAGCAACATGGTTGTGTATTTATTTTGTTAGAATTCCTCATTTGTAGAAATTCAAATTTAACAAATAACATCTGTGTTTGAAACTGAACAGATATTTAAGTCTGAAAAAATTGTTTTCTGTTTAATTCAAACTTCATCAAATAAATCACCTTAGGGAGATTTAAATCCGAAAAATTTGTTCAAAATTCATAACAAGAGGCCCATGGGCCTTAACGCTCACCTGAGGAAGAGTACATATCTTATGCAGAGGTACAATGGTCAATGACATTAATAAAAGAGAATATCAAAATTTTCAGCAGTAAGGGCCAATAATATGCAAGTATTTTGGCAAATTAATTATAATAATTATTATATAAGTATGCTATATATAACATAGTTAAAGTCAGGCTACAATATAATATTTATTAACAGCTAAAACATCTGTATATTAAAATGTACATTAGGCCATACCTACAATATTCCAATATACATGCCTATACAGAGTTTATAGTTTTTGAGATAATTAACCATTTAAGTATTTGTTTGCATCTATGACCTTGACCTTTGAACCTATGACCTTCGTTCATATATCAAAATGATTGTTGTGCAAATGCCTACAATATTTCAATATACATGCCTATACAAAGTTTATAGTTTTTGAGATAATTAACCATTTAAGTATTCGTTCGCGTTTATGACCTTGACCTTTGATCCTATGACCTTCATTCATTTATCAAAATGATCGTTAGGCCAATACGTACCTTATTCCAATATACATGACTATACAAAATTTATAGTTTTTGAGATAATTCACCATTTAAGTATTCATTTGCATCTATGACCTTGACCTTTGAACCTATGACCTTCATTCATATATCAAAATGATCGTTAGGCCAATACCTACAATATTTTAATTTACATGCCTATACCAAAAGTTTATAGTTTCTGAGATAATTAACCATTTAAGTATTAGTTTGCATCTATCACCTTGACCTTTAAACCTATGAACGTCATTCATATATCAAAATGATCGTTGTGCAAATACCTACAATATTCTAATATACATGCCCATACAAAAAGTTTATAGATTTTAAGATAATCAACCATTTAAATATTCGTTCGCAGCTATGACCTTAATTTTTGAACCTATGACCTTCATTCATATATCAAAATGATCATTAGGGCAATACCAACAATATTCCAATATACATGCCTATACAAAAAATTTATAGTTTTTGAGATAATTAACCATTTAAATATTCATTCAGTTCTCTGACTTTGACCTTTAAACCTATGACCTTCATTCATATATCAAAATGATCATTAGGCCAATACCTACAATATTCCAATATACATGCCTATACAAAAAGTTTATAGTTTTTGAGATAATTAACCATTTAAGTATTCGTTCCCGTCTATGACCTTAACCTTTGAACCTATGACCTCCATTCATATATCTAAATGATCGTTAGGCCAATACCTACAATATTCCAATATACATGCCTATACAAAAAGTTTATAGTTTTTGAGATATTTAACCATTTAAGTATTTGTTTACATCTGTGACCTTGACCTTTGAACCCATGACCTTTATTCATATATCAAAATGTGTGCCATTACCTACAATATTCTGATATACATGCCTATACAAAAAATTCAGTTTTGCAGATAATTATTTTGGTATTCTTGGACATCTGTGACCTTGACCTTTGAACCCATGACCCTGATCTATGTATCAAAATGATCGTCATGTCAATACCTACAAATAACTGAAAATCCTACGCCATTATCACAAGAAATGTCTAAAAAATAGCATTTTTTATTAAAGGTCAAAAATGGGACATCACCTTGACCTTCGACCTTGACATCAATTGGAAGAAAATTGCAAGACAAGATCAACAGTGAAAACTCCATACAATTATCTTCAGTCGTTATGAAGTTATAACAATAAATGTCTCATTTTAAAAATTATGTAATTTTACGCAAAAAACGCGTAACCTATTTTTCATCTGATTTTTATGAAAAACACAATTTTAATGTTCCCAGGTATGCTGAATCCAAATATCTAATCAAAATTTGCCTGCACCTTTTGGTTTCTGAGAAGAAGATTTTTTTGTCTTTTTGCTATTTTTAGTAACAGCGGCCATCTTGTTGGGCGAGTCGAAACCCCGAACACAATTTTGAAAGGCTGTTACCCAGGCATAGTTATCACCAAGTTTCATCAAATTTGGCCCAGAAGTCTTGGAGGAGAAAATTAAAATGTAAAGTTTACGCACGACGGACGGCGCACGACGGACGGTGATAGATTGCAATAGCTCAGGTGAGCTAAAAATCAAGACTCGTAGTCGGATGTAATTGTGAAATTCAATATGGCAGCCTCTGTTGCATGAACAATCTTATTTTCTCCATCTACGATTACATTCTTATCAAGTTCTTCTTAGGTGTTATGAGCTTAATCACCATCTGGAAAACAAATGAAGTGTTACACTGTCAAATTATTAATATTATGACCGTTTCAAAAGAATACAAGTCAACTCGTCCCAATCCCAACTCGTCCCAACTTCTTTTTACCAACTCGTCCCAGTTTTCGTTACCAACTCGTCCCACATTTGTTTACCAACTCGTCCCAATTTTCTGAACATTTTATTGTTTAACTTAAATCAATTCACAAGCATTCGTTACAAAATGATAAAATTTGTGTGGAAAACGATAATACAATTGTTTGGATAGTGAAACCAAATGGTAACGGACGCAAGTAGTCGTCCAAGTCATCTTGCACTTTGAATATTCACAACTCGTTTAAATAAAAAAATATGGTTTCCTTGTAAGATATCTTCGGTTTAACTGAAATGCACACAAGTCGGTAAGTTTGGTCAGATTAATCCGGAAATCCCTCCAAGAACGTGTTTATTCAACAACAATGTGACATAAAGATGGTCCAAAAAAGAACATCAAATGTAAAATTTAAAAAAAAATCACATGAAATTAAAATTTAAAAATTCACCATTCAATCAGTTAAAATGGAGGATAGTAAAGAATTTCATAAAAAGAGAACACCATTTCAGTTTGGAAACAAATTCATTTTCACCATGTCGGTGGAAAAGTGCAGGTGTTAAGAATTGTACTTTATTACATGATACCATGATCCCCGAAATCGGGTATTAAACTCAGGATTGGTCACTTTCCAATTTACAAAACTTTGAACAATTACGATTTTGAACTATGCCCTACATATGTAATAGCAAATTGAGTAATGTTTTTCCATACCAATATCTTGATTTTACGCTGAAATATTGCGAATTTGGTCTAATTATATTCTTTTAAACTAATTATATTTTTGATTTCGGGTATTATAACCGCTAAATTGTGGTAAAAATACGGCCGGAAAATGTGGGACGAGTTGTTAAAAAAATTGGGACGAGTTGGTTTTTAAAGTGGGACGAGTTGGTAGCCAAAATCTGTGTAAAAAATACGGCCAAAAAATGTGGGACGAGTTGGTAAAAAAAGTGGGACGAGTTGGTGAAATGACGTTGGGACGAGTTGGAATTGGGACGAGTTGACTATACACCTTTCAAAAGAGAGTGTGTCGGAGCTGATTCAACTTAGTGCATCTTCCCTGTTTATGCTTAGAAGATGCTCTTCTTTGAGAATGCAATGAAAATTAAACAAAAAATATATGTTTTGTAATCATCTCGCATATTATTGGCAGACCAAATCTATGTGAAAACTACGATGGCCGATAGCGGCCGTCAAAAAACAACTAGTAGTTGTGCATTTTTGTCAACAAACAACGTACATATTACAACTATAAGCTATACATTTTTGTCAGAGTTAAAATTAAAATGACAAAAAAGAACAGATAGTAGTTGTTTTTTGTTACTATATATCTAGTACAAAAAACAACTGATTGCAGTTTGTTTTTGTCATTATATTAAGAATAATTGACAAAATACAAAAGTAATTTTAATTAACATTCTTCTGTGACATTAAACCGGTTTCCAACCGATAACGAAAATAATTTAAGACGAACTTTGACATTTTAATCTTAAGAGTGTAACCGATACTATATATTAAAGAAGAACTTGAAATAGTTAGCAGAAGATTTTGTGATGGAAAGTTTGGGTAAGTATCTAATTCTTTGTATTAAATAAAGTACCAATCACTAATGATTTTTAAGTTTGTATATTACGGTATTGCTAAACGTATGCAGAATCATTAATATTTCAGTATGCAACTTTAGTAATTTATAGTTCAAAATCGTTAACTATTACGAGAGTTTTAATTTAGTTGTAAACATAAAAATAATACAGCACATTTTTAAAAATCTAGGTACTTTTATCATCCATGCTCATTTTAAAAGAAAATAAAAAAGTCTCGGTTCATACTTGTTAAAACTAAGAAACCCTCTTTTTATACCGTGTTTATGATTTGAGCCATTTTCCCATCTGATAAAACTAATCTTTTTTCAGAGGCGATGAATATCATCCGGCATTATGTTGAAAAACAATTGAGTTATAGAGAGATATCCGAAATACTAGAAAAAATTCACAGTATAAAGTTAAGGTAAGTTTTTTCTTGAGCAAAATACTTCGTAAAAATATGAATATGTTATTCATGGAAAGACCATGGTAAAACATACATCCATCATGAAGTCTGCTCATAGTTATAAAAAATCACAATATTATTTAAATTTATTGGCAAATACAATCAATAAACCGAGGTTTTAACATATACAATCCCTCTCCGATTTTGGATTTCTTTTAAAAAAATATTAGGATTCCCCGCAATTATAGTAAAATAATAAACCTTTTCGGTAAATTCTGACATAATGACATGAAAGAAGTTCTGAACATGGAATGAAAACACGCCCCTATATACACCTGAAAGTTAGCTCGCCTCGCAAATATGAGAGTTCTGGAACAGAGGCGCCTCACAAAGGCGAAGTGCTGACCACGTGACCGATGTAGAGTGAAGTTAAAGGAAATTCACCGGAAGTGTGAATAGCGGAGGGAAACACCGAGTCTTCATTCCCTTTTCAAAATAACTGTCCACCAGGGTTCGATTTTGCGACCAAAGGTAGACTTGCGATAAACCGGCGTGTCGGGCCCAAAGAGAGGCAGTGAGTCAAGATTTATCGCCTTTTAAACGATTTTGACTCAAAGTCATGTAGGACCTAAGAAGCACTAGTTCAACAGTTCATTTGACGCCGTGAGTCGGTAATCATTGGTCATCGATTTAATGTGGGAAATTGGTTGTTGGAGCAGTGGATGAAACACTAAGACCCATCTTCAATTTATTAATAGATAGATAGATAGATAGATAGATAGATAGATAGAACAAATGTAGAAGGCAAAGTCAAATGTAATACTAGTATTTAGCTTCTACGAGCCATTAAGTATATATTTTGTGAACTTAGTCAAATTTGCTCAAAAAATTAGTTTTTTGCGTATATTTTTCAAACTTTGTAAAATGGGTGTTTTATCAATGTTTTTAACTAAATACTGATTTTTGATGCCTCGTCTGAAACTACTGGACAGAATCTAGTTTGTACAATTTGTGAAATTCACTGGAACAAATGTTACATGTTTTTGTGCTAAATCTGTTTGTCTATGAAGTAGGTTATTATTGCTGTGTTTTTTTAAATTGGGTTTCTGTTCTGATATTTTTTTGCAATGCTTTTCCAAATGAAGTTGTGATCTAAGGTCAAGGTCTTGACTTCATGACTTCTGTGGCTTTCTCCCTAAAAAGATATTATTGAGGGTTTTAAAATAAAACTTTCACTTTTTTGACTTGTTTTTGAAATATTGGAGGTTCAAGGTCAAGGTAATGATTTATTTTTTGCAATTTATAGCACAGTTCCATTGAGCCTCATGTTTAAAATGGAAAAATTAAACAAAATGACGTCAAATATGTTTACTTATTTAGTTCAAATGCTATTAGAAAAAAAGCCAAGAAGATGGGAATGCCTTCAAGAAGAGGTCCAACTAACAATTCCACAGACGAAATTAAGATGACAATACAGGTAACTGTTGTTTGTTTTATACTATTGTCTGAACGAATCAGTTGTTGTAAAGTTGTCAAAATACCAGTTTGTTTGTTGCTTATCTTTCTACACCAAGTATAACACTATCTGCATATATAGGTGTTCTTACAAATTTCAACCTAAATGACAACGCTAGTTTCAGTACAGCCGACGTTGTAAAGCATCGAGCAACAAAGAATGATTTAATTACATTTTTAAGTTACATACTTACAGAAAATCTGACGCAATTCCGAGAAATTCAAGTGTTAAATAATGATTTCAGAGGTTGTTACCTGATTTGCCACATACAGTTGGATATCGACAGATGACAGATATTCTGAGACAGAAAAATTACCATGTACGAAGGTAAAAGTTATACCTTTGTTTATTTTATCACTCGACTTAAAACATTTCAGTTTTATAATGGAATAAAGCTTCCAAATTTGTGTTTCTTTTTCCATACTTGAAAATTTGGTTTACTAGGAGTTTGATTTCAAAATGTACTGACGGACATTATAAAAGGTGGTGGTGGTAATGGAGTTTAACGTCGTATCGGCAATCTTTCAGCCATTCGCGACGAGAACATTTTTTTAATCATCTCTAAGGATTAATCTAAGAACAGTTCGTGTATGCGTGTAATGTGCGAGTGTGTCTTATGGTCTGCTTTGTACTAGTGTGCAACTCAGGGCACTGTTAGCGTGCTAGTTCACAGAGAGTCAATACGCCGCAGACAAGCGTACCACTCCCCCAGTCACATTATACTGACATCTGGGTGAATCAGTCGATACTCTGTCCTTTAAATACCGAGCGCCAGGCATGAAAGCAGTATCTCAAATTTTTCAGTCTTATGTATGACCCGGTGCGGGATCGAACCCGCAACCTCCCGCTCTCGAGGCAGACGCTTTATCCATTAGACCACCGAGTCGGTTCATTACAAAAGGTATTATAAGATAAATTTTGAAGATAGTATCCTTGCCTATTTCTAGAAATTGTCAAATATATTGTTTTATGATGTACGCATTCAATTAAGCAATTTTCAAAATTTTCTTGTATACGACTTAATTTATCAGTTACATTATCAAAATGTTCATTCCTAACTAAATTAGTGGCATTTGACGTACAGGGGCCACAGTGACCTAGTAGATTTACATTCATCTTTTACCAAGGCGACCGGAATTCGAATCCGCACAGGGGACTTGTAACTGATTTAATTTCCTTGCCGTTTGCCCTTAACTGAATTAGTGTTAATTTAATCATAAAATGTGACCAAGTGGTACACAGCTATGTGCAACATTGTGTGACAGTGAACTAGCATTATAAATTCAACTACAGATTAGTACAAGGCAGATCACGGAATTATGATCTATATTAAGTTTTTAATATTTATTGTTCGCTAGGTTTGTAAAAAATTCCTCGATAAATATGCGTTTTGTATTTATTTTGCAAATTATAAAATGAGGGGTTTTAAGTTAACACTTATTTAGACATCTCATCTAAAACTACTTGATAGATTTCCGTGAACCTTGGTCAGAAGCATCAGTGAGCTGTTGCAATTTTAGGTTGCTCATGAAATTTCTATGGTTGCTTAAACAGGTCAAGTTAACACTGGTACAAAATTGTAAACAAATGTTTTGGAATTGAGACAAAATCTGATATGCAATTTGGCTTTTCTATTCCTCTTAGTATATAATTTGTCGATTCCGCAAAAATTCTAACGAAATGCAGTTTATGTTTTTCATGTTTATTATTAAACTTTGTAAAATGAGTATCTCGCATTAAAATGTCTTATTATTTATTGCTAGGTGTCTTGTATCGGTCGGGATTTCTTTTTTCATTTGATATGAATTTTTGGCTGCTGGTTTGTATACAAAGCTCTCACTGAATATAATCACAACCCTGGCTTACCTGGCTTACAAGACTCTTTATAGTTAGGTCAATGTCATATTAAAGTCATGATTTAGTTTTGTTTTATGTTTGTTTTGATCGGAATATCTGGATTAATTTTT
Organism: Anadara kagoshimensis; assembly: GCA_021292105.1. Lineage (NCBI taxonomy): Eukaryota > Metazoa > Mollusca > Bivalvia > Arcoida > Arcidae > Anadara > Anadara kagoshimensis. Next base: position 11,080,023 of record CM037859.1, read on the forward strand.
AAGATAATTAAATCACTTATTATTTGGTTTCCGTCTTGTCTTAAATTAGTTCAAGGTCATAAATTTTCTTCTTCTAGATTTTATTTATATATCTTTTCTTTTATTCGGTTCTGTGTCAGGTGAGCAACCGGCCTAATCGTCATCTTTTTCACATGGTGTCATTTCTATTTGTCTACTTAATTTAAAGAGATCAAGTGATGAAATTAATGAAAGAAATCGACCCACTGGCTGTAAATTTTCGAGGAAGACGCAGAATTAAAAGGAAGATTTATAGAACTAATGGACCTAATCACATCTGGCATGTAGATGGGTTAGTAAATTTAACAAAAACGTCCCAGGCCCTTATGCATAATATATTAGTTGTCTTGTACTCAAAATTTTTTCTAAAAGATCTGATAAATCCCATTATCTTTCTGGAAACCCACCGAGGAGTTATTGCTTCTGAAATGGCTTTTTATTAGAGTTTGCAGTTACGACTATCTTGAAACTAATTAAAGAGATTAAGGTTGTTTTCCTCTGGAAGAAAACTTACAATCTGTTGAATTTAACCTATTTTATATCAAAATTTGCAAAGATTTTAATCTAGCAAGTAATAAAAAAAATTATTCTTTATCTGCTGAAATAAATCAGTTATTAGAAAAAACTTTGTTAAAAAAACATGGCCAACAGACGACAAGGTTTAATGAAATATCTACTTCTTAAACATTGTACATTAAGTCTTGTTTTGGATTTACAATTAAAACAGTACATCTAAAGGGAGATACTTTTGATGGGCTTGGTAAAGGATTTTATTCGGTATTTGCAGATACGACAAACTGAAGCCCTATGGATTTCCCATACACGGTTGTATAGATGGGTATGTATTTCATTTTGAGGTAGCAACATTTTCAACCTACGTTCACACCTTATTTATTTTTCTTTTTAAACCAACCCTCAGACTGGGTAATAGGCGCATCATTAATACCTACTTAATTTAGATAGCGTAAACTTGACAGGAAAGCAACATATTTATGAAGCATAACAGATCGTTGTAAAAACTAAATATTACATTAATACATGTACAGAAACAAAACCAAATCAGAGCTCTTCATTTCGGTTTAATGACCAGAAGAGCTCTGCAAAGCGGTACAAATGTGTCTTTAATTGCTTCAACAGTGTTGTATTCAACCATACCTTTGTGTGATAGAACAATGATCATATTGTGAATCACAGTATACACAAATGTGAGGTTAAATCAAGCAATTGATCGTGCCAATGTCAGATAAGTCTCTTATTTATTTGCATCCTATTTTTACACAGTTTCACTATGTGTCCAAGATACTATACAATATTATAAAAATCACTGTACTGTGACGTGAAGGTGACAGTGACTATTTGTAAAAATCAAGAAGTCACTACTTATGGTACGAATGCCAGACGATGGGACAAAATGACCTTTGTCACATGCATACTATACTAAGAGTTAACGTGTAACACTATTCTATAAATTGTATCATATAAAATAGTAATACAACAATTTTTATAACATTTCTAGATATTCACGTAAGATATTATGGCTTGAAGTCGGTCCATCAAACAACAACCCAGACATAGTTGCCTTCCATTATGTAAGATGTGTAGATGAATTAAAAGGTAATGATACTAGTACTTGTAAACTTAAAAAATACTATAAAACTCTATCAATTTTATGTATAATTAGACGCATATTAAAAACTAAAAAACTAGAGTAGGACTTCGCATATCCACATGCCCTGGGGTTTGATTGCAATATAAATGTGTTCTTGCACACCCCACTTCTATAAGGAAGCCATACTCAAAAGTTGTTTAAAATCTGCCAAATGGTTTAGAAAGAGATAGAGTAATGGACGGATGGACTAAAATACTTTAAATTACCTTAATGTTTTTAGACTCATTATTCCCGTGAATTTAATACGTCACGGTTAATACATTAAAGTTTTGCATAGTTAAAAGTGAATATGTGTTTGATTATGAATGAGACACAAAATAAGTCTGTTTGTGCGCACTCCATTTCAAGAAGGAAGTCATACACAAAATTTGGTTGGAATCTGTCAAACGAATTAGGAGGAGACAAATGGACGGACAGAGAGATAATACACACATAGAAAACGTTTGACTCTTCTATTATATAATTCATTCATTGAATGAATCAATGTGACCTCTAAATACAGTTTTACAATGTTTTATTGAATCTGTAAAAGTTCACATAATTATAATCTTATTTAAGGTTGCCCGACTATTCTTCAGACGGATCCAGGGACCGAAAACTGTGTTATGGGAGCTCTGCAGTGTACATTCAGACATTATGCCACTGATGACTTTGCAGGTCCATTTAGCTTCCGAGTGGTTAAATCTGTTTTAAATCAGGTAGTTTAACGATAACATTTTAAAAAATCTAGCGTCAAATAAAAACCCTGATACAAACAATAATACTGAAAAAGGTCTGTGTTTCGACCTATATATCAAAAAGAGTTTACCTCATCATAAATTGCTTTGAATAGATTGATTGTGACTATTCAATCTACATTTGTTTATTACAATAAAAAAAATATTGACAAAACCGAAGTAACCTGACACAAAAAGATTCTTCAGGTCATTTTGTTTTCTAGTTTTTAACATTAATATTGTTAAACTATTTCTACATTTTTTTGTGATTATATGCTTCACCTGTATTATTCCAATGCAATTCCATGTAAATTTTCTTGTAGCGGATAGAAGCTTGGTGGAGCATGTTAAGACGCCAACAAAGTGATTGGTGGATATCGTTTTTCAAAGATTTAGAAGCTTTTGGAGGTTTTCAAAAAGGAAACAGAAGTCATATGTAAGGCAATTCAGATTATATGGCTAAACAGTTTGAGGGGGCTACAGTCTGTTGCCATTTTTGAAAAAGATATTAATGGTTTATGCCTGTAGTATGTTAAGGATCATTGCCACAATAAATGATCTTGTGTTTTAATTTTTCTCATTTTGGTCTAGATATTACAATACCGTCACCCATTACGAATTGCAATTATGGAAACCTACGTTCTCTATTTTTTGTAGTACGAGATTCGTAATTATGACATACGAGTATTTGTCTAATAATATTTATAATGATTTTTTCTGATTTAATTTTCAGTTGTTCAATTAGGTTTTGCTTTATGCCTGTAATACAACATGATTTGGATCTTTTGATGGACCGATGGAACCATCACTATATTTCCAACTCCAGACAAAGCGTCTGTCCCGGCGGTAGACCAACATTCATGTATGATATTCCAGATGAATCTCGTAAGTTAATTTAAGTACAATTCACATTTCTAGATGTGCTCTAATAACAATCTTTCACGTTTATTATGAATCATTCCCAATTCAAAATCCGACAAAAATTAACGATAAGAATAGTACATAAAATCTGTTGGCTTTATTTCACACTATTTTTCTAGTTGTAGGCCTGATGGCAAGGTATAAACTCTATTTTATTTACATTTGAAAATTTGGTGTGTTTTTGTGTAATAACAATTTAATTTTTTTTTATGTCACGGTATTTGTGGAACTGTAAGGTGCGGTTCGAGCTGGGACTTCGAACCTCCAGAAGAAGTTCCCCATAGCATTTAGTTCATTTGTATTAAAAACAATCAGTTTTCATTCTATTTTTACATTTTAGGCGGCTTCCTAAATTGCCTACAACCATTACAGGAGGAGGATATTAGATTTGCTTATTCTGTTACAGAAATTGCATCCCGTAGTGGATCGCCCCAATTTGACTTGCAAGCCCAAGAGATATTTCGATTAAATGGATGGGTCAATGCAACAGATTGGCAACAGGCACTGCAGCAATACTTTAAACTACTGCACAGCAATATTATATCATAATTCAGACTTTAGTTTTCAGGTGCAACTCAAAGGCTGCATAATGCACTGGTTGATTGAAATCCTTGTATCTGTTTTATTATATATGTATAATTACAAATAGGTACTCATAAAGAAATTACTTTTTGGATTATTCATCTTGATTTGTGTTTATATCAGCTACCAAATAATATACCTGCTGTATAGGTTCATGTTAAAATGTGTTCATGTAAGGAAAATGTTATACAGTTTGTAAAGATTGTAATATTAACACTATTCAAAATATATTTGTATGTTATTTTATTATAATGTATTGTCGTACATGTACAAAGTTTTTTGTTTGCCTTAAGTACCGATCCCGGGAAAACTGAATTCCATCATATTTAGCATAAGTGTACATTAATCATTATGCCAACACGCACTCGTTTATTTCTACACCACGAGTTCTTTCTCATATGTTCTATTTCTCCTGCCCACACTAGGTCTTTCGGATAAGACCTTAAAAACCGAGGTCCCGTGTCACAGTAGGTGTGGCACGTAAAAAACCTCACTGCACATTGCCATAAGCGCATTGCAAAGGTATAAATTTCTGCCACTTCACTTATAGCTGGTAACGTCTCGATATGAGTGAAAAAATCTTAACTGGGGCGTAAAACCCCATTCAATCAACCAATCAATCTCATGTTCTAAAAGCAGAGATAACAAAAACGTGATAATGCGACAAAGTACGACACTTGTGTGAAATACCAAAAAAGTTCTAATAGCGCAAAAACGTGTATACGAAAACTCGATAAAATTAACTTTGACTATGAAACAATATAAACTCAAAAATTTTGAAGGACGAAGGTTGTGAGTTCTATTCAATATTTTTATTGGATGATATGTTGCTAATAGGGCATCATGATCTTCCGACAAGATATTCCCAATTCGGAAATTATTAATCCGAGGCGCGAACATCGACCTCTCGCTCCCGAGGCGGACGAACAACCACTAAACTACCGGGTTTCTGTTTCACCGAGTATCTGTTTCGGATGGAATAGCTTAGTTGGTAGAGTATTCGCTCCGTAAGTGAAAGGTAGTAGATTTGAACCCCGGCATGGTCAAACCTAAGACTTGAAAAAGGTAGTGACGTATAGCACCAAGAAGTGAAATTCACGTGTCTTTCGGATGAGTCCTTATAAATGAGGCCTCGTGTCACGGTAGAAGACCTTAAAACCGTGTTCACGTGTCACGGTAGGTGTGTCACGATAAAGAGCTCTCACTGCACATGCCATTTAACGCACTGCACAGTTATAAATGTCTGTAACTTCACTTAGAATTGGTGGCTCTAAGAGGGTAGAGAAAGCGGACTTCTTGTTGTCAGTATAAGGGATTTGATTGAATAATAAGGTAGTCTGTGACTAATATTTCTTGAAAAAGCACATTAAAAACGGGCAGAGGGCACACTAGTACAAGACTTGCCACAAAATGATTGGGAATTTGTCGATGCTGCTTAAATTCAAACTATTTTAAATTTGAATCTGATAACAGCGATATCTGTGTGTTTGTGTGTGCATGTGTAAATGGATCTAAGGGTGGATGACATGTTACACTATAAAGTATAAAGGAATTATATTAATTTCATTCTAGTATAAAAGTCCAATTCTATCCAAGTAAGAGTATCCCAGTCCACTTCAATTTTACACCGATTCGTTTCTAGCAAACTATTTTATTGTTAAAAATCATTACATGAGTTACATGTATAAAAGAACATGATTAGCATAATTAAAGTAATTTCATAATTGAAATATGAAAAAGATAAGTAGCTTTCATAACATGTGTAAAAAAAATTACTAGTGTCCTTGACAATAACACAATGGATTTAACATAAACAGATAAGTCTAAATTGTTCGAAATAAAACAATATCTATAAATTATCTCGGCACCTTAGAGCTTTATCTAATCTCCATAATATTATAACCAAAAGAATTAGAAATAAAGGTATATCTGTAAATAAATTGTAACTGGAAATAGAAAAATCAACAGGATGACGAACGGTTATTGGCTCTTCAATACACTGTCACTCCACGCTATATATTTATTCACAGTTGGATAGTGTCATATGGCATTTTTTGAATGTATTTCACGATAAAATTTTAAAAAATGCTATATGACAATAGTATGTATGACTAGTAGACACAGTGAGATTAGCGCGTCGTATATATTGACAACAACGTAAAAACACATGATGACTAGCAGATTTTGCCACTCCAAAATAAAATCACTCCATTTGTTACATAAAGCCGAACTTTCATGTTGAAATTACAAAATACATGTGAAAAAGGGCGAATGAATGAATAATATATTATAAAATCTTATATGAGTATAAAATGATACGTTGGCATCAGCGAATTGTATGAAGTTGTTGTCAACTGAAGGCTTGTATATATTCTAAGGTAAATACTCTTTTTTGCAGCTATAAATGACCTATTGATATAAATGTGCAGTTAAAACATACGTTACCGCTGAAATACAAACATACAAAACCGAAGTAAATATGAAATACAAAAAATATAAAAACATGAAAGTTAGTGAATAACATACAAATAAAGGTAATGCTGGTAAATAAAGCATAAGGATCCAACAATTTCAAGATTACATATATTTGATAATTATCATTGCAAAACGAAAGTTCTTATATACAGTGTACACGATAAGCCAGACTATGATGCTGCATGTGTATTACTATAGGGATCTATAGGACGAGACCGCCTATGTCGGCTGCTAAAAATATGGCGGGCCTGTGAAATGGTATCATAATAATTTCTTATTTTTTGGACTTAATTATCTTCAAAATGTTGTTAAATGAATTTGAATATTAAGTCATTACATGAAACTTCAATTATTTAGTGTAAAAATAAAAAAATATTTGCTTGTTTGAGATTTTTAGGTGATTTTGTGTCATGCCATTCACAAAAATATGGGCAAAAATGGCACACCCATCTAATAAATATTTAATCACTTTTTGCTTAAAAGCAAGTCATAAGTAAAATTCACCATGGGACCATCAGCAACATTCTATTTGATAGGTCTGTCATGAAAATATCAACATAAGAAGCTCCTCCTTTGAGTTAAAACATGATAAAGTTGATGATAACATTTACTGTTTTTATGGAATTTGGCATGTGACATTTCCTATCACCCTTGACCATAAGGCGATGAATACTCATTAATTTTCATTATAGAATGTTATAAATAGGACTTAACAACATTGTAATTGATATTTTAAAACAATAACACACCAAAAAATAGTTTTAAAAAATACTTTGAGGTACCTTTGGATCACTAGTTTAAGAGGGTACCTTTGTAAACTTTTAATCACTTTTTGCTTAAGAAAATATATGAATTATATTTCCATAACATTGTAATTTTATATATTTAGGGATCATTTTTGTGATATCTTTATGACAATAAATGATGTCATTAATGATGTAGACAAGCTTCAAAATTGTAACTTATTTCCTTCTCATTTTGTTTCTGTCGTGTTTTGAGGGTCACATGACCACCTGGAAAGGTTTTCATTGGATGATTGTATTTGTTCATCATAATTATTCTACAAGTTAATTCATTAATATCATCATTTAACTGTTTTAAGATTAAAACTTTTGACAAAAAATAGTAAGGTTACAAAATAATCAATAAAAAGAGAAAATAGTGGAATTTTTCTTATTCATATCTTTGTAACAGATTTTGTTTTATTAACAAACAACGGCATGAAAACCCTAAAGAACCCAAAAGTAGGAGTGTTTCCCCTATAATTTCTAAGTGCAGGTGATTAAGCTGTAACTTTATGTTGTTTATTTCATTTTGATGTATATTAAGTTTTAAAACATGATGACATTTTTTTCTTATGAATTTTATCAATACCTTTACCATGCTACCATTGATTAGATGTTGCTTTGTCAAGAACAAACTTGACAAATATAAATATTGATAATAACAACAGTATATGAAAACAATAGTTTATCTTAAAAGTTTTTTATATTTTGAATAATTATGATCATTAACAGACAAAATGACCATTTTCTCTTTGTCAATTTAAAGGACAGTACGACGATCTATATATGCTACAGTATCACTGATCTGAGTTCTCTGTCCAGATGTTAAGTAAATATGGCGGGAGAAGATATCAAATGACAAAACTAGCACTTATCGTGTATACTGATAAGTAAAATTAGATACATAAACATTGCATGCATTAGTATAGTAAAATAACAAAATAAACGAATGACTCTCTAAAAATAATCTCAATTTACATAAACTGTTGTAATGATGTCTTTTCAACAGAAAACAAAGCATTATATTTCTTTTTCATAATACAAAGAAATATTTTTCTGTATTCTTTACACTCTAAAACCTAATGAATTTCGTCACAGATACCACTAAAACACAAATTACAAATTATCTACGTTCTTTGAAAAGTTGACCATTTATGCGTTTCTATTGATAACCTGTGATTGCTAATTAAAATATAAAAAGTAACATTTATATTTAAATCAGATATTTGATGATTGTCAACAAATAATATGTAAAATATACACTTTGATTAATAATAAACAATATTCCAATTTTGTATAATTGATCAGATAACTTCATTAACTACGTTTTGTTATTGAAGAACTAAAACAACCAAATATTTAATAAAACATATTCATCTACAATTGTTTAATTATTTAATCATTAGGAATTAATACCTTGTAAATAATATTAATATAGAAGATTATACATGAAAAGAACATGTGTCTTTACCACAGAAGAGTTTCATTTACACTAATCCAAAATACTCATTCACGAATGCTAAGTCAAACGTTTGAAAAATTTCTTCGTCAGACCCCGTGATGTTTAATGGTAAGTACAGCTCCTTCGTACAAGTGCTAGCTGTTGGCAAGGTTGACCTCATTTCCGCAAACTTTATGGTGGGGTTTTGACTAAAACCCATAACCGGTTCAGCGTCTGCCCCTGTCACAAACGCTAATATTTTTTCTAATGCAACTGCCTCTCTTCTTCCAGCTGTAAACAAAACGGATTTTTACAAATATAATGTTGAATAAATCGTAGAAATTCTTTGGCTCAGATGAGCTCAGGTGACACTAAAACATTTAGAAGTTGATCAACCTATAGCCATCCAGTGGGGTATCTCTTTAGGGACCGCGGTGACCTAGCGGTTAAGGCGTTCGCCTGCAAATCCATGGCCTATCACACTTGTGGATTCTACTTCCGGTCGGACCGACCACAAATGGGAAAGGGGTTTTTCATTACCGTTGGTTCTTACTGGTTGGCTCGGTGTCAGCATAATGTGACAAAGTGGCATGCAGTGTTAATCTGCGACATTGTTAGTGAACTAGCACTGTAAGAAGTCGCCATCAGTGATCACTAGTACAAGGTAGATAATAAATACTGGCACACACTCACGCACCGCATAATCATGAGTACTGCTTAATTATTCGGGATTTTAAAAAATAGTTCATCGTTGCGAATTTCTAAAAAATTGCTGATGCGACGTAAAACACCATTCACTACCACCTTATGTGCTGTTCAAAGATGGGACAACTCATTGTAAGTACAATACTATTTTTATAATGTACGATGTTTTGTGCTTTGGATTTGTAATCCAAAGTTTAAAATAATTATTTGTAAAAGCCATGACATGTAATCGTTAAGTTTAAACTGCAGTCTACATACTTTCAGGTTAATAATGTGAATATGATGGGTACACATAACGAAAAAAATTGTGTGTAAGCATTATGCAATAAATTATCATAGTGTGAAAATATATCAAACTGTCATTCTTCATAAAAGTCTTTACCATGTAGGTTTTTTAACCCCGAAGTTCTCCAGTCTTGATAGATAAAAGTTACGTCACGTGTGACATAAAACAGTTTATAAGAGATTCAAGTCACAAACAATTAAGTTTATTTGTTATTTGTTATAAATGTATATTTTAAACTATTATAACAAAGTGCATAGAGAAACTAATTTTACATTTATTATATGTCAACAGGAGCTATCAAATCCTACAACAAATTGAATCCTATTTATATAGGTTGGAGGTAACCAAGGGATGCAAAATGTGTATTACTGTAAAGATAACAGTGTTTTGAATCGAACTGTACCAAATATGTTGGAAAATTAATCGCCGAAATGTGAAAATAAACAGTTTGAAGCGGACGGGTGTTAACTCTAGAGAAAAAAAGTTAGCTACCTTGTGTTATTATATAGTAATATACTCGATTTTTTTATTAATATTATTCATAGAAACAAGCGCCTGTGTGCGAGTTGTTTACTTCTGTTGGAATGTACGTTTGACTTGCACAAGAATTTGGATATCCTAATACAATTTAAAAAGTGCCTTTATAATCTATTCGAGATTCTGTAAAGTCTGTATGCAACTTGTGGGATGTTTACAAATTTTTGTACTTGGTGTTAATTTGTATGTAATTATATCCAATAGTGTGTGTAGTGTGGGAATATAATATTACATGCATTGTACAAAAAATTTTACGATTTATACATCTTCATTGATGGATAATAAATGAGAATTAATCGTTACACATATACTGAAACAAAGATATTATTGTATTTCTGATCAGTTCTGGAATTCATTTTACGGGTATGACCCAATCTTCATTATTTACTATATTCAGTGGAAAAAAACCAGTGTTGTGAATAAGAAAAAATGTTTTTACAAGTTCCATATATTGAAGTTGAACTCGTATCATTAAATATATTATTAGAGAGAATTATTTCATAGAAATAATTATGCGTTAGTTTTCAATAATATAATGATAATTACCAGCAACATTCCGGACATATTTTATAAAAAGCGCATAAGTACGTTCCTCGGCAATTCTGACATTGCTACCATGTTCGTGGAACTGAGGGTCCAATAAATGCAAAAGTCTTGCTGCAGTAAGTCTTTCAGTTCTGTGGAAAATGTATTTAAATGTTGGCTTTCTCTGTAGCAACTGCAAATATATCGCAATCTATGTATTTACCTGGCAAATCGTTTGAAATATGACAATATGATTATAAAGATGGAATTCAAAAGGCAAAAAAAATTTGATAGAAAAATATGAAAGTAGAAATGCAAAATTAACATCAAAACGGTAGCCAAAATTAAACATAAACATGCTAATCCATGTTATTCTTAACATTACTTTTACAAGATCAGCAAATACTAACTTCCAGGGCGTGGAAGAAAGCAGCAAATATTTGTGGACAAGCACAGTTACATACCTGCCATATTCCAACTTTTTGAAGTCCTAGTTTAAACTGTGCACCTTCCTCTGTATCCTTTATCAGATTTTGAATATTATCGAGACAAGGACCACCTTGTATTACACTTAGCCCTTCAAATATATAAATACTGACTGTATTTTATATATATATATATAATACGTGTTTGTGTGATCATTTATCAGCATATTTTATTTTTTCAAGAAAACGTATCTGAATTATTCTACATTTACATTTGATTATCTTTAACTGGAACATGGTTCTCATTTAAAATATTACACAAAACCGCGACGTACAAAACAGTTCATTTCATTATATTATCTTTTTGAGTTTTGGAATGATTTCTGATACCAAGTGATAATTGTAGCACATTTGTATATGTTTAAATTAAACATAAATAAATCGAAGCATTGAAACATTAAAAATAAGTTGCAATTAAACACAATGATAGACGCTATATAACTATAATAAGTAAATCAGTGTTGCTTTTAGGAAACTAACCGGTGATAATTCCACAAGCATAGTAAGTTTTCTGTGCGATATGTTCTGGAATTCTTATCAAACTGTCATTTTGAATGAAGATTTCCTTCATGCTCTGTAAAAATAGTCGAAAAAATTCTAATCTGGGGCCACCAAGATCTTCTCCTTTCTCTCCATAAAAGGTTACCTCGAGAGGCCACCTCAAGTTAATAGCAGTATGTATTTCACTGACTGCATCCTCTATTAAATGTTGTCTAGAGATAAACAATGCTGTGGTGTTTTTATCAATGTCAACAATGTCATCGTTGTTTACATCCAAATTTCTGCCTTGCAAGAAATTGTGACTAAAAGCTTTGAGAATATCCACCGGATCTTCGGTTTGTGCTCTGAAAAAAAGTGCAAATACAGAAAGTAAATAATTTGTTTTGGAAAATGTCGCATCATGGTGAAATGCAACACACGACAATAAAACGCGATATTTTAGTATTGTGTATACAATGGAAGTAAAACAAAAAGTCAGGCCTACAAGTCTTGGTTGTGTCATGTGCTACTTTTGAATTTTTATAAAATAGTAGCACATGACAGTTGGGTTATTTATCTCTCACTTACTTCTTTCTAAGGGTATAATCTACAATGTTGTCAGCAACAGTGCATGTTTTATCTTCAAAATCAGCCGTTATATTTCCGTCACACAATACTAAACTTTGATCACTTTGATCATCAAAACTCGTTCTGAAATTAAAAACAATTTAAATTAAAATATCCAAATTCAATATGTAGATACGATCTTAAAAGATCAAAAATAGAAAAAATTGTTTAACTTACACAGACACACAGCTATTACAATTCCCCATGACTGTCACCTCTGAAATGTACTATTTTGTGGAAAACTACATGTAAATATGCTGCTTTTGTTTATAAAAATTCATCTTTCACTTTACCAATTGGTCCTAGTCGCACTGCTTAATATAAAATTAAGATAAATGATGTTATGCCATGACCTCTAATTAAAATATAAATAAATAAATATTTGACATACCCATTTGTTTCATCAATTGTTATGTTAACTCTGCCTTCCTGTGCGGCTACAGACATCAAATTGTCATCTGTTGAAAAGATTGTTCCAGATTCAACTACTCTCATTACAAGTGGAACAGAAACATTTAATTCTTTACGAATGTAATCCATCAAGACCTGTAAAATAGTTTACATATTGTTTTATAAATATCATACGATGACATTAATATCAAATTGTCAATGACGGTCAAGAATTTTACCATTCTGGCTCTGTCTAATAAAATACCGTACTACTACTACTACTACTAAAACTACTACAGTACTACTCTCTCTCTCTCTCTCTCTCTCTCTCTCTCTCTCTCTGAGGACGATAAATTTTAAACTTAAGGTTCCAGTACAAAATAAACTTTCGGATCGAGAGTCAATTCTCCCTTTAAAAATATAAACTGTGATTCCAGTTCGAAAATCGATTCGCATTTGATTTTAATTTGAATCCTTTATGGGATTCGACGACGGCTTAAACGGAAATCATTAGTTTCCTGTACTGGATACAATAAATAAAACGGAAAACCCATTTTTTATCGCGAGAAACCAGGTGTATATATCAGTTTACCAGTGGTGATTTGATTCTTGTCAAACTTGACAAAGACAAAGGAAATCTCGTTCGGGTTACTGTGTTTCCCTACGAGAATATAGATCTATGTAGGATAGCGAATATCATTCAAAGTTTGGAACATTTCTTTCGCAGACGAGGCTTGTCGAGTCTCTGACTGAAATATTTAACCTCGGGGTAGAGTTTTTACCATCCTGCATAGGTAAACTCGTAATTGATTCTTATTCCCGATTTAGTATCAATCGCTCGATTGTCACCTAATACGGGCTGTCAGCATGCTTTCCTAATTAATGTACATTGTATGTGTTAACCGAGTCGGTGTCCGAAGTCCGAAGTAATCGTGTTTAAGTTTCTTACATGTCCTTTTGAATTATTGGGAAAACTCTCTTTTATGACAGCATGTTTATAGTAAAATGTAACTTGAGTAGTTAAAGGCAATGTGTCATCATCTTCAGATTCTCCGGCATTTGTATTCCGGGTTTGCTGGGTATTTCTTATGCCCGAAGATGACAGTTGAGGCAAATCATCTTCAGACGAACTATCCGTGATAATTGCAAATGATTGGTTTAGGTCATAATTTTCTGAAAATAAACAATTAAATGCATTTGAACATAAATCATCGTACACATCGGTAAACTTTGCAGAAATGCAACAAATAGACGTTACAGATATTATTTGTTCTGTATATATCACAAAATCATTAACTTTATTTCCAGGGCTTTGTCACTTATCAACTATCGTAGTTTTAAAGGTGACAAAATGTTGGACGTCTGAATGAATCAAGATCCGATAGATTGCAGCAGCGAATTATACCTAATTAAAAAAGTAAATAATTGCTGTTAAACCGAGCCCGGTTTTATAAAGCGCAATTAAAGTTAATTACTGATTACAGAAATTTTAAAACGCTGTATCATTTATCTTTGGTATTAAAAAGTTGGAATTTTCGAACAATTATAATGATGTAATCTTTATGGTTGTGTCATATAGAATTTTTTGAATGTATTACATGTAGTTGTAAGAAATCAAAATGTGTAATATTACAGATTTTGCAAGTTTTTACTGTATTTTGTTTCATTATTTTAAATTTTCATTTAATTACAGATTAAGGTCATTAGGTCAGTCTATGAAATTGATCCCGGGCAGATATTAGAAATCACACAAACCTTTATCGCACAGAAACAGTCGCAGTCTATCAAATCGTTTACTTGGATCTAAAAAGTTTCTATAACCCAGTAACGAAAATTTGACCTTATTATTTGGAAGACAGTTGACGATTGTCCCATCAGGATAAAGTAATACTAATTTGTTTGCGCTGTTATATTTCTGTTTGAATGTTCTATTTTGAAAGCAAAACTTTTCGTAGGCTGCGACTTTAATCTCCATTGAGGTATCTTCTGTTTTCTGAAATGGACCAACCACAACTAGCCCCCCACACATGGACAAGCTTGTTGAACTTATTCGTGAAAACGTCCCGGCTTTAAAATGACCATGGCCAACTGTTATCTGCAAAATAACAGATTTTTTTGTGTTTTTTTTTTTGTTGTTTTTTTTTTTTTTCTGTTTTTTTAGATCTCCAAATTAAATGCTATCAAATGAAAAAAAAAAAAAATCAGGTTAAAATAATTCGATTGAACACATCAAGTTAATCTTTGTGAAATGTTTCAATGTACTTTTAACAATATAAAGACATACGTTAGAAACTACTTATTTCCGGAAAGCTACAACGAAATTTTTGAATTATTGAATTTTTTAATTAAATTTTATACATATAAACATTATATATCCTTTCAAATTCTTGAAACAAATGATAGTCAGATTAATAGGTAAGTTCAGCTGCTGTGTTAGAATCTTAACACCATCCAACCAGGCGGCATAATAGATGAACTTACCATGGTAGTATCTGATTCTCGTTTTCTTTCATTTGAGATAGATCTCCTAGGTGATTCTGTTGTTTGTCGCATTTGCCTTCTGTATGTGTTAAATACATCAAACCTCGAATTTTCATGCGCTGTATAAGAATATAATATTTATATTACTAGTATGTTAGGCAGAGAGAGAGAGAGAGAGAGAGAGAGAGAAAGAGAGAGAGAGAAAGAGAAAGAGAGAGAGCCTGGCACTCGGCATTAAGAGGATAGAGAAAAGGCTGGCTTACCAGTTGTCAATAATATACTGGACCAGGTGGGATGGTATGTTAGTCTGCAACTACTGATCTTAAAGCTACTCCGAGTGCACAGATCACAAAATAGACCAAATCACGTGCACTACACCGTAACACATGAACTTTATCATACCCTAAGCTCACATAGTGAGCTAAAGAACGGAACGAGCAGAAATATTGAATACATAAAAACAACATGCTTTATCATTCATTATTATATACTGTTCATTTTTATTTTGAGTTTTATGTTCATACAAATAGAGCTGCACACTGCAAAGTAAAGACGGCCAACTTTATTCCATCCACCTTCAGGCTCTTGGAATTCTTTATCACGACAGAGAATGTGGTGGTGTCTTTCATTTTTATCATCTTCGTATCTTAAAGATGTTATATACGGAAATGCGCTGCCTGTAAATATCAATAAAAATGTTTTCCTGTACTATAATCACAAATAGGAAGAAGTAGTTCATTCATTATGTTTTTAAAGTGATGAGTGAAAAACAAGAATTTGTCATACTACAGCTAACATTAATGACCTTGGGTAACGTTATCAATTCCTTATTGCCATTTTACAGTGAACTAATTTATATCCTTATCAATTCTATTTCATACCTATCGCATACATACAGCACAGCGACCCCATGTCCAATTATTAAGAGTCAGTAAAATTTTGACACAATACAACATATTGAAATTGTTAAAACTAAAGATTTATTGTTAATAATCTACATGGACACATACTCGTATTTACCACGGCAGACCTTGAGTTTATAAATCCTCATAGTAACCGGAAGACTAAAGCCCACGGCATTTTCAACAATAAGCCTAGGAGATAAGTGGTAGTGGGAGTAAGATCCATAATTCTATATAGTGTAGCCAAGTGCTTGAATTGTAGAGGTGGAGATAGAGATGGAAAAAAGGGGTTGGTAATTTTTGGCAAATTATATTCTGAATATTTATTGCTTTTGACAAAATTAAAACATAAAATAAACATTTTTTTAATTATAATTCTCATCAATAATTCTGTGAGTATTGAACTGTGAGAATTTTTTCCTCTGCAAGCTATCTGTCTACCCTGATGATCTACAATATACTATATCGGGTAATATATACATGTGATTTAGGTATTAACAATCTGACTTATATTCTTCTTTTTTGTTAATAATGATATAAATCAACATCATGCTTTGTTGCACTTCTGCCTCCGCCGAGCGCTTAAACCATGTTGTAGTTTTAATTTTGCCATGATTTTCTGTAAGACTATAAATATTATAAATACTTAAGTACATTGCAGTACATGTTAGTTGTAGGACATACATGTATTTGTATATCTATTTATTCTTTGATTTTATAATTTCTTTTTGTAATAAATTACTTTTGTTAAATTAAAAAAAAAAAACAAGTTAAATTAAACATAAACATACTAATCTATGTTCCAGTGAAAAGTCCATAAGCAAAGTAAAAAAAAACTTTGAAAACTGGCAAATCAAGCAGTACACGCGGACTTCCACCAGGGAAACGAAAAGAATAAAAAAAAAAAAGATAAAAGTGCTTTAGGTATTTAAAATTGCGCCGTCTGCAAAGTTTACACTTATGGTGAACTTAACTATATTGAACTTGATGGTTTTTAAAACGCATATTAAGTGCTTATATGATAACACAGTTTATTTATCTCAACTGTATATGGTGAAAGACTGCGGGTGTGGATAAATTGCTCAATTAAAATTTGTATGAACCCAAGTTATAGCATTATGTAAAGTACTGACTTAACTTTTGTTCAGGTTTTTGCTTACTATTATTCTTTCTATTATTGATATGATTATAATAATGTCTCGATATTACTATCATTATTTATTATTAGTTTAACTCTCAATTACAAATTGTATGAACCCTAGTTATAGCATAACGTAAAATATCGACATAACTTTTGTTGAGTTTTTTTTATAGGTCTTACTATAATTACTATAATTCTAATAATGCCAATATTGTCAATAGTAATTATTAGTAAAACTGTATTATCTGATATTAATCTATGGCTTTACGATTGTAAAAGAAAGAAGTTAAATAATCAGAAGAAGTGTCCATACTGCAAAGAATGTTTCACTGAAAAGTATTACAACTGCTATGTTGTTAAGAGAGAGAATAAAGAGGAAATCTATACTCTGTTTTGTAACGATAAGATGAATTTAATGGATGGCCTACCAGATCCAAATTCAATAAGCTCAAATGAGGAGCTGATGAATTTACCAAGTCATTTACCAGTTACAAGACGTGCGGTTTTTAATAATAACCGCATGCAAATCTGTGCTCAGAAAAGAAAAACAGATAACTAATTATACCCCAATCTTTTGCACAATGTCACAGACAGTATCATTTTTGTCCCACTCTAATTTCATACTAGTAGACGAGTAATGTTTACACATTTGAACTTTCATTATGGAAATAAAAATCATTACACTAGTATTAAACCGTGTACTTGTTTTAAATCTGTAATTATCTGAAAAGAATTGAAATTTTTTATTAGGTATGATTAAAAATGCATGTACACATTTCTGATCATAGCAAATGATTTGTACAATATATTATTCTTTAGTTTGCTAACATAAAAAATACTACAATTTTTATGTTCCATTATCTGCACTTTTGAAAAATTGATTCATTACAAGTGAATGATAGATGCCAAAAAAAAAAAAAAAAAAAAAAAAAAAAAAAGGTTTGAGGCAATCAAATTTAAAGAAACTTAAAGTTCCTAACGTTTTAACTGAATTTAGAATAGGAATATTTAAATGAGTGAGCAATGTCATTTTTAATAATGTTTGGTTTTAACAATGTTAAGACAGATGCGTTTCTATTGAGCACAAATGAGATATGTACCTACGTAATAAAGGAAAAGGCGTTAAAATGATTTTTTTTTTTAAATTGAGCGCTTTTGATTTTTCTTCTTCTTCTTTTATTTCTTTTTTCAAGACGACTGGGGAAATTCCGTCCGTTAGACCGTGGCATATCGTATTAAAACAAAAATTAAATTTAATAGTAGGAGATAATTAAGGCTGTCAGATAAAATATAGTAAATATCAGTGCCCAGTATCCGCTTTTAATATTTTGGGTATAGTTGTTACACACACACACACACACACTCTCTCTCTCTCTCTCTCTCTCTCTCTCTCTCTCACAACACACACACGCACACACACACACACACACACACACACCAGCGCTAATAATTAATAACATTTACTTTTAAATCTAATGCATATAGTGCAGAAATAAACAAAGTAATACCAAATCGTTATGAAGGTTCGTGAGTCAGAATGGACGTAAATACGACAAAAACCGTGTGTACACGTGGACTTCCTGTAAGGAAGTTAGGCCGAGTACTCCGGAAATTAAAGTCATACCGTTTGTCGCATAGCTTCAAGATTAGCTTTTCGTGATAGCTGATGACAATTTGGTTTAGAAAATCATTAATTTATACCAGTATTAATTTAGTACACAATATGCGCATTTCGAAAAACAATTTCTCATCACTGACGCTGGTAAAGTAGGAAAGTCTATATAAAACAAGATAAACTTCGAAAGTAGCCTAAAGTTCCGAAATTAAACTAATTATTCTTAACGATTTTTCTCTTTTTCCTCTGCTTATTTGGTTTTTTAATCATTTCTAACAATTTTTTAAACGGGAAGCATTGGTGTTCCTTAGGTGTTGGCGAAAGAATAAATGACACACTTACGTAGATCATCTAATGTTAGTCCGTTCTGAGGTACCGGGAAAAAGATCACCGTGTCGTCTGTGCTTTCAGAATTCTTTATCTGAATATGTGACCTACAAAAGTTAATAATAATAATAATAATAATAATAATAAAACTTATAAATATTAACATTGATAAAGAAATATCCATGTTTATAGCATTATGAAGAAAACTACTCACATGATTGAAATGGTCCAACAGCAGTAAATGTATCCTCTGTATCCAGTAACTTAAATATAATCTTTACACTCAAGTCTGTTTTATGTCATACCTTAGATAACAAGTAATAAACAATCTTATGGGTCTTTTTAATGTCACAGAAGAATGTTAATTAAAATTACTTTTGTATTTTGTCAATTATTCTTAATATAATGACAAAAACAAACTGCAATCAGTTGTTTTTTGTACTAGATATATAGTGACAAAAAACAACTACTATCTGTTCTTTTTTGTCATTTTAATTTTAACTCTGACAAAAATGTATAGCTTATAGTTGTAATATGTACGTTGTTTGTTGACAAAAATGCACAACTACTAGTTGTTTTTTGACGGCCGCTATCGGCCATCGTAGAAAACTGTCATTAGTCAGTGCTGCAGTTTGTGTAAGAATACTAGGACGAATTGACATATCACGCCTACGATATTATAGGGTGTGGTCTTTCGACACCTATTGGTCAACCCGTCCCATATTAGCTGTTGTGGCACGACTGTGCAGGTTTTCTTTTGGTCTCGGATGTTCAGTAAATCCCAATACAAGTGGTCAACTTGTAGGGGCGGAGCCTAATTTTCTTTGTCCTCAACCCAAAACTGTGCTGTATTCCAGTTACAGCACGGTCAACTGTGCTGTAAGTGAAATACAACAAGTGGTCACGATGACCTGGGTCAAACTAAGGACAAGATCAACAGTTCAAATAAATCACAGATATCAAAGAAAATATCGAGTACATTCTATACTATTTAATTTTGTAATCATGAAAATGAAACATCAATTAAAACATATTTTATCATGCATAAATCAATTCTTATATTTGTGATGGTGACACTTTTGTTTTCACTTATTTTTGACATTTTTGCATACTATTTTACTTACTTGACATCCTAATGTCATTTTAATATTATCCTTTCACATAATTTATCCATTTTTGTAATTTTTATAACTTTTGTAATTTTGACATTTTTGGCATTAGTTTCAGTTTACCTGCATCCTCCATCTTGCTTATAAAACCAAAGTTAATTTCTAATTTTACACCTGATTGGTTAATTGCAATTCCTATCCTTGTTACTGATTGTTTGATTAAACACAAAAGACCACAGGTGTATATAAGCTGGACATCAGAAGTGGTCAGTCTCTTCTATAGCAGTTGAAGACCTCAGGTCTGACTGTTTTCCACTTCATCTCATTAGTGAGCATGTGCTAATATCCACAATAATTTTCATTTTTATATATTTAGGAATATTTAGGCCGGGTTAACTAAATTCTAATCATTTTTATTTTAAATTCTTTTGGTTATTTTAGTCTAGGATGTATTTTCATTAAATTAATAAATTTCTTACTATAGCCTTAAGGCATATTTAATTTTACATAAGATGTAGGTTAGGGATTGGGATAGTATTCTTTTTAAGTTATTATTAGTTAAAGTACAGGGAGTGTTGTCACCTCACATTTCTATTATTCAATACTATATTTTATATTATATACATTTTGGCATTATCTTTGGCTCATAAATTTAACATCATTTTGTCCATTCCAAATTCCAAATCACATTAACAATTGTTATTATTGTTATATTCAATAAATTTATTTATTTATTGAATTATTTATTTATTTAATAAATTATATTAATTTAAAACTTCATTATTATTTTCACTTCTTGAAGTCGCCAGAGGCACAATCCTCAAAAGAACCTGGGAAAATCTTAAGCAATTTAAGTATAAGGGAGATAACCTAACAGGGTTATAAAAAGCCCTTACATTGAGACGACCCCGCCACAGTGGTGCCGTGACCAGGATTGTGCTTAAAACATGGCTTCTTCAAGTCGTTTTTCATTTGAAGAAATGTTTGAGGATGACAAAAATGACTCTAGGTTTAGTAATGCAATTTTAAGGCCAGCTGTTGTAACTTCAAGTTCGACTCCTGTTGCAATTTCAAGTTCAGTTTCCGATTTTGATCATCATATTTCTTGGAAGTCTCCTATTTCTAGTGTTCTTGGTGCTACCAGTTCAAATTATTTAACATCGACTCCAGTGTCAAAACCTAGCACTAAAGTGTCTCAGTCTAGTGTTGGATTGTCGAGGTCAAGGGTTGTTAATGATAGATATTCTATGTTGTCACCTAATATTTTTAGTAGTAGTACAGTCAAACATGTTGGTAAAGGCCAGGATTCTGTACATAGCAATACAAGCACTGCAAATAATACTGGTTATAGTAGTGGTGATTTAGGTTTAAATAGCTTAGGTAGTAGGAGTTATAGTGTTAGCTCTCAGTTTCCATCTTCAGGTAGTGCAAACTTTGAACAATACAGAAGAAATAGTGTCAATAGTGACTTTGTTATCCCAGAAACTCCCAGTAGTTTACAGGGTCTAGACATGTTTGATATCCAATCGCCTCGTATGAATCTTCCGCAACCTCACAGAGAGCGAGATCATACATCATCGTCAGGTTCAGGATGGTCCAATAGGTTACTAGACAGTTATCCTGAAGACACTAGTCATATGTCTAGGTATACTGACTACACACCTCCTGTTGGTTATGGTAGGTTCTCTAGAGATAGGTTTTCTGCAAACAGAAAGGCTAAAGAACCTGATAAGTTTGACGGTAAAAGTGCAGATTGAAAGGATTTCATTATCCAATTTGAAAAAGTTGCTGAGTGGAATAATTGGAATTTCTCAGAAATGGCACAACAATTAGTCATGTGTCTGCGAGGTACTGCTCAGAAAATGTTGGGTGATCTGTCATTATATTAGCTCAATTGGGAGATTATTCTACCCTGAAATCCATATTGAATAGTCGTTTTAACCCACAAGAAAGAGAGACTGCTTATAAATGTGAATTTCGGTCTCGTAGAAGGCAAAAAGGCGAGACTCTCACTGATTTTGGTTATGCACTTAGACGCTTACGTTGCTTGGCTTTTGCTGATATCCCTCCAATGTGGAGAGAACCTATAGTTATAGACCAGTTTATTGTTGGAATTACTGATTATGAGATTCGAAAACATGTGTCATTAAACCATCCCAAAACACTAGAGAGTGCAATCTCTTTGGCAGTTGAATATGAGGCATTTGAAAGTTGTCAAAGTTCAATTAGGAAACCCAAAGTCAGTTTTGAAGATGAAAATAGTAAGGTCTCTTCTGTAATTCAATCTAATGACAATTCTTGTAACATAATGAGGGTTAATTCTGAATATCAGGATTGTAATGCTTCAGTTATTCGTGAAATTAGTGGTCTGAAACAGGTTTTAAGTGACTGTGTAGGGAAAATGAGTTCCTCTAGTGATAACCCCTCAAAACCGTCACAAGAAATATCATCCAGTGACATCACTAATTTAACTAAAGCATTAGAAAGTTGTGTTAGTAGGATGGAACAAATGACTTTACAGAATAGTCATGCCAGGAATTCTAGTAAATATAATTATAGGGATAGAAGTTTTGACAGAGCTCAGACACAGAACAATACAAATAGGAATTTAAATGGTAGACGGTGTTTTATTTGTGATAAGGCAGATCACTTAGCGGATGGCTGTCCAAATAGGAACCAGTCAGGCTCAGTTGATCGAAGTAGGAACAGGTTCGCTAACAGAAATTCTTCTCCTTCTAGGTATCGTAATAGAAATTCTTCTAAAAGTCCAAATAGGAATAGGCACATGAATCAAACTGCAGGCGCAGGAAATACTGAGACCAATGATAGTAGCTCAAAGTTAAACTAGAGAGAGCTGAGTTTGAGGCCAAAACTTCAGCCCAAAGTGGTGATTTTGTAGATTGTAGGCCTAAATTACAAGTCAGTAGAATTACAAAGTCTTGTTTATATGCTAGAATAGTATTAGGTAGTAATAGTTATAGGTTGTTGGTAGATACAGGTTCAGCTGTTAGTATTATTTCACGACATATCTTTGACAAAATCGTTGAAAAGCCTGAATTGAAACCAGTGGAGACTTTATTGACTACCGCAGATGGTGGTAATTTAGAAATATTAGGAAAAAGTAGTTTTGAATTTAGCCTTGGTACAAATATTTTTGTGCATGAAATGGTTGTTGCAGATTTGAAAGACATTGATGGAATTTTAGGCTTAGGATTTTCTTGAACAATATGATATTACAATTAAGATTTCTAAGTGTTCAATGTTAGTGCATGATCAGGTTGTTCAACTAGAGCATGATGGGTCAAACAGTTGTTCTAGAATCAGGTTAAAAAGTAATGTTGTTATTCCACCCAAATCTGAGATGATAGTCTCTGGTTATGTAGATGGTGACTATATACATGGCAATGGAATTTTAGTTGAACCTTATAAGTCAATAGGAAAGAAAGGGCTTTTATTGTGTAGATCAGTTGTTAACCCTGAGAAAATATCACTGTCTGTTATGAATATTTTAGCCAACCCAGTGAAATTGTCAAGTGGTACTGCTGTAGGTAGTTTACATGAAGTTTGTGATATGAAATCATTAAGTGATAATGAGACTGTTGATAATGTAATGAGTATGAGATAAAAGTTCCTGAACATTTACAATGTTTATTAGATAAGGCATCTAAAACATTAAGCAAAGAACAGAGGATAAGGTTGCTAAATTATTGGTCGATTATTCAGATGTGTTCATGGGACCTGATGGGAAACTAGGACGTACTAGTTTGATCAAACATACCATAGATACAGGCAATGCTAGACCAATTAAGGTACCCCCTCGTAGGACCCCATTTGCCCAGAGAGAAATTGTCGAAAAAGAGCTTGATAAAATGCTTAAAATGATGTCATTGAACCCAGTTCTAGCCCTTGGTCATCTCCACTACTTCTTGTTAAAAAGAAAGATGGTTCTATTAGGTTTTGTATAGATTATCGCTGTGTCAATCATATAACTCGGAAAGATGCTTACCCCCTCCCCAGAATTGATGATTCTTTAGACGCATTAGCTGGTTCTTCTTGGTTTTCAACTTTAGACTTAGCATCAGGGTACTGGCAATGCGAAATGGATGAGAAAGATAAGGAAAAAACAGCATTTAGCACTCACAAAGGACTTTTTCAATTTAGAGTTCTCCCATTTGGTCTTTGTAATGCCCAAGCCAGTTTTGAGAGGCTGATGGAACTAGTTTTAAGGGGATTGCAATGGGAGAGATGTCTTTGTTATCTGGACGATGTGGTGGTGATAGGAAAGAATTTTGAAGAAGCACTGAAAAATCTGACTGTCATTTTTAATAGATTTAGAGAGGCAAACCTTAAGTTTAAACCATCAAAGTGTATTCTGTTTCAAACAGAAGTGTTATTCTTAGGCCACAAAGTTTCTTCTAAGGGATACAATGTGACCCTAGTAAGATAGAATCTGTTAAAAATTGGCCTGTACCTAGAAATGTAACTGAAATACGTAGTTTTCTTGGGTTAGCTGGATATTATAGGCGTTTTATTTTCAATTTTTCATCCATTGCAAGTCCTTTAACCAAGCTTACCCGTAAAGGCAAGAAATTCATATGGAGTTCTGAGTGTCAGAAATCATTTGTAGAGCTAAAGGAAAGGTTGATTACTGCTCCAATTTTGTCTTATCCTGATAGGGAGTCTCAGTTTATATTGGATACAGATGCCAGTGCTGATGGCATAGGTGCAGTCTTGTCACAAGTACAGAACGGTGAAGAACGTGTTATTTCTTATGCAAGTCGCACATTGAACAGGTCTCAATCTCAATACTGTATAACATATAAAGAGTTATTAGCTGTGGTTACATTTATTAGATTCTTTAAACATTATTTGTATGGTAGGAAATTCCTAGTAAGGACAGATCATGCATCACTTGTTTGGTTACGTAGATTCAAGAATCCAGAGGGTATGGTTGCTCGTTGGCTGACAATTCTAGAAACATATGATTTTGAAATTCAACATCGCAAAGGCAGTTTACATTCTAATGCTGACGCACTGTCTAGAATTCCCAAGAGGCATTGTAAACGTGATGACTGTCCCAGTTGTTGTGATAAGCCTGTGAATCCCAAAGTTGTATCTTGTAAGGAGGGTATGACAGAGAACAATGATGACATTAATATGTCTGCCCAATCTGTTCCTGTTAACCCTGTGATGACTAAACCAAACCAACAGTCAAACCTGACAGATACCTCCCAAAATCACAGTGCTAATACTGACTCTGAGAATAATGATGTTTCAAATTGGTTGTCGGTTTGGACTCATGATCAGTTAGTTAAAATGCAGTCTGATGATGTAGATCTGAGTAAAATTATAGAGTTAAAACAAACATTTAACAATAAACCAGCCAAGATTCACGTACAGAGTACTTCTTCCGAATTAAGAATGTTGTGGAGTGTTTGGGAATTATTAGAAGTACATAATAGTTTGTTGTATTATAGATGGCATTTTCAGGAAGATTCTAAACTATTGCTTGTTGCTCCAAGAGAAATCGGAAAGAAAATCTTTTCAGAATTGCATAGTTCACGTACAGCAGGTCATTTAGGTAGGGAAAGGTCAACAAGTTCAATTAAGCATAGATTCTTTTGGCCAGGTATGAGATCTGATATTAAAAGATGGTGTAAAGAATGCGATACTTGTGCTCGTGCTAAACCAGGTCCAGGGTTAGGTAGAACAGCATTACAGCAAAGTTCTGTAGGTGCTCCATTTGATCGGATTGGTGTAGATATTGTTGGTAATTGTCCAGTTACTGAGAATGGCAATGAATATATCATAGTTGTGTGTGACTACTTCACTAAGTGGGCAGAGGCATATGCAGTGCCGAATCATACCGCACTTACTGTAGGTGATAAGTTGGTTACTGAATATTTTTGTCGTTACGGAGTACCAAAACAACTCCATTCTGACCAGGGAAAGGAATTTGAATCAGAATTATTTCAAGTGCTTTGTAACAAACTGGGTATTGAGAAAACCAGAACTACACCCTATAGACTCCAATCACATGGGTTGGTCGAAAGGTTTAATCAAACACTTCGGAGAATGTTAGCTATGCTTGTCAATGAGCGACGTAATGATTGGGACGATCATTTGCCTTATGTCCTTATGGCTTATCGTGCCTCAGTTCAAGAAAGTATCAAATGTAGTCCTAATCTCCTGATGTTTGGTAGAGAAATCAATTTACCATTAGATCTTATGGTCGGTGAACCACCTGATAAATCTGCTGATATGTGTCATGTAGAATATGTAGAATGGGTCAAGTTTAGTATGTCCAAATCATTTGACTTAGCTAAAACTAATCTTGCAGTTGCTGCAAGTAGACAAAAGAGAAATTATGATAGAGGACTTAAACCTAGATGTTTTGAACCAGGTGATTTTGTCTGGAGATGGTATCCTCCTGCAGCTAATGTCAAACTTGGTTTAGGTTGGACAGGCCCATATCAGATTGTAGACAAATTATCTGATGTTATATATAAAATTAAGCACACTCAGTCTGGTAACAAAACCGTGGTACATGTTGACCATTTAAAACCTCATGAAGGCACTTGTCCTACTGAAACTGACACAGATACAGAGGAAAGTGAGATCCTTGAAGAGACTCAAGAAAATCATGAGATTTTAGAGTCATCTCTAACTGACGATCTCAATTCTAGTGGTATCGAGGAACATGTATCACCCAGAAGGACCAGATGTGGTCGACAAATCAGACGACCAATTACATATTCGCCTTAGCCTGACAATAAATATTTTCATGATGTATATACTGTATATTTACTTGTTGCTTGTTTAAATAAAGTTAATAAGTAGTTAACTAAACAAATTATTAGATTTTTGCGTCAACCCCAGTTGCTAAGTTTCTCCCAGTACTCGTATAGTATCAACAAATTCATGAAATTTATTATAAACTTTACAATTTTCCATTTTTGTAAGTTTTTACTTGACATGGTAAGAAATTTAGTTGAAAGTTGTCATGCGGGTCATGAGTACTTTGCCAATTTCGAAACTAGTAAAAGTTAACATGTAAATAAAGTAAAACACTTATGCTATGTGATATTCAAATTATTTTGTGATTACAAAATTATTCGACATGGAAGTGGATCAATGCAAGTTATTGTGACCTTCTTTATGTTTACCATAATGGTAATAATTTACACGTTATCACTAATAATATAAAATATATTGAACTTGGATTAAGAGGTTTTATTGTAAAATGTGTGTAATCATAAACTTCAAGTGCAGAGTATTCAATACTAACTTGGTTTATGTATTCATCACTGGTGTATTTTATATAATTTTGTAGTGCTCTTATCCTTATCCTCGTTCAATTTACCACACTTTATATACTAGTATTATATAAAGTTATTCAGCATAAACTTTCAATTATACCAACTGGAAGTTTACATATAATTCAAACTTTCTCAAACATTCACAAATTTTAATTTTATACTTATAACTTACATTTAGATATTTTCAGTTTATAACAATGGCAGATGTTTTTAATATCTATATGGACCCTGAGGAGGATGATCTAAACTCTGACATGCCAACCTAAACTCAGAGGTTTCCCAGCACAGGGGACATGTCATGTCCCGTGCCAGCCTGCTATACAACAGGACAAAAATATTCCAACCATGGTGGTCTTATGCTCCACTGGAGGAAACGCCATCTGTCTCACATCACCATGAGGCAATGCCACTTATGTGGCAAGAAGAACGTCAAAAGGTGCATCATCAGCAAACATCTTCTAAAATACCACCACGTTCCTATGGACCACCTGCGAGAGGAGATCAGTAAGATTAAACTTCTAAGGCAAACTAACGACAGATTCTGCGACCCTGGAGAAATTTTACCACCCAGGCCTCCTCAGCATAGAAGATTCGTTCCAAGAGCTGACAGACCGATGGCACCCACAGATATGCCAGACTTTTACGAATTGTTGGAAAATTTTGGGATTAATGATCCTTCTTTTGAATTAATGGAACAGTGATGACTCTTTTTTTTCGATAGTACAGTGATGACTTTTTCTTAATAGAACAGTGATGATTTTTTTGATTTTTTTTTAACAGAAATGACTTTTAATTTAATTTTCCTAAGTTATTATATGAACGGTGATTCATGAACATTTTCCAGTATTTAGAGACTTTTATAATTTACATTTACTTTATACAAACTTTTGATATTGATATTTGATCGTTTTTGTACATATTTATGGTGCTATTTGTTTATTTTACACTTGTTATTTGTTATTTTGTAAATCAATTTTGTTTTACAAATTGATTTTTTAAGGGGGGAGGAATGTGATGGTGACACTTTTGTTTTCACTTATTTTTGACATTTTTGCATACTATTTTACTTACTTGACATCCTAATGTCATTTTAATATTATCCTTTCACATAATTTATCCATTTTTGTAATTTTTATAACTTTTGTAATTTTGACATTTTTGGCATTAGTTTCAGTTTACCTGCATCCTCCATCTTGCTTATAAAACCAAAGTTAATTTCTAATTTTACACCTGATTGGTTAATTGCAATTCCTATCCTTGTTACTGATTGTTTGATTAAACACAAAAGACCACAGGTGTATATAAGCTGGACATCAGAAGTGGTCAGTCTCTTCTATAGCAGTTGAAGACCTCAGGTCTGCCTGTTTTCCACTTCATCTCATTAGTGAGCATGTGCTAATATCCACAATAATTTTCATTTTTATATATTTAGGAATATTTAGGCCGGGTTAACTAAATTCTAATCATTTTTATTAAATTATTTTGGTTATTTTAGTCTAGGATGTATTTTCATTAAATTAATAATTTTCTTACTATAGCCTTAAGGCATATTTAATTTTACATAAGATGTAGGTTAGGGATTGGGATAGTATTCTTTTAAGTTATTATTAGTTAAAGTACAGGGAGTGTTGTCACCTCACATTTCTATTATTCAATACTATATTTTATATTATATACATTTTGGCATTATCTTTGGCTCATAAATTTAACATCATTTTGTCCATTCCAAATCACATTAACAATTGTTATTATTGTTATATTCAATAAATTTATTTATTTATTGAATTATTTATTTATTTAATAAATTATATTAATTTAAAACTTCATTATTATTTTCACTTCTTGAAGTCGCCAGAGGCACAATCCTCAAAAGAACCTGGGAAAATCTTAAGCAATTTAAGTATAAGGGAGATAACCTAACAGGGTTATAAAAAGCCCTTACATTGAGACGACCCCGCCACATATTAACTAAATTATGTTCACATCATGAAATTTTTTCAATTTGATATAATCCATTTTTTCACATCAGAAGTATGTCTAACTATATTCCATATGTTTATACTAATACTAAAAACTAATCTATATGTTACTATTGCGTAACTATTGTTGAAAACGTTTTACTAATTCCTAATTAATACAATCACTAAATCTCCATCACATTTAACGCTGTAACTTCACGAAGCAAACATGTCTAAAAATTAAAAGAAATATTACAGTTATTGAAAACTGGTGACTTTGTTATGTCCTTTAAAACTCCAGAAGCAACTCTAGATGGAACACACTTTCCGTCATTCAGTCCCAGTTGTTTGAAGTTATTATTTACTTGTTTCTCATTTTGTACACTTTCGCTACATTCCATGACGTCTTCTCTTTCCTCTATTTTCATTGTTTTTTCACTTGGTGGATCCAAAATTTTTGATACATTTGCACAAATCTCATCCCCTGCTCTCTTATATTTTCTTACTACACTTGTGGATCGATGCCTTGTGCGTGCCATTATTTCCTGTTCATCCACACCTGCAACATACAACTGTGTTGCACATGTGGGTTTCACACTGTAATTTGTAAAGTACCCCTCTAGTCCACCTTTTGCGCATATCACTTTCATGAAAGATTTCAGTTTGTTAACTCCAATATTCTGGCTTCCATAGCGGATTAAACGGCCAGATTTGCTCGCAAGGGGTCTTCTATAAAAATTCCCTGTATGTCCAAGTCCATCTAGATAGATCTTGAAAAAATCTGCTATACATCTTGGCCCTAAAATATACAAATGCCTAATATGTATAAACTATTCTTGTGATCAACAAGACAGTGTAACATGCAATTTGTAACAAATGCATGGGAAATTAAAAAACTGTCATTTGCAGGAAAGGTGTGTCAGTGTTATTAACGAAATATGGAACATTCTTTCAATACTTGTAATCTAATACCATGTTATACATAACTGAAAAATATAGACTTGAATAGAGTATCATTTTGAATGGACTAACAGCTAACAAATATAAGGGACATGTTTTAATAAAACATTATATCCAGCTTAAGTGGAACAATTGGTATTTTATAAAATATGTATTTTACTTACCAGGTTGACAATAGTGTTTTATGTTTTTCGTTTCTACATTCAGCTGACCAAGACCGCCCTTAAATGTTTTGTTGTTTCTCCCTACGAAATGGATGAACTGGCCCTTTTTGTCTTCTCCAATTTGAAACTGTTCGCATTTCACGTTGTAGTGTTCATCACATGCTCTTAATTCAAACAGTTTGGCGGCATAATAAAATATGGTTCTTTGCAACTGTTCTGCTGAATCACTACCGAACACTTTGTCCTCCCACAATTTATTCTCATCTTCTGGAATTATAGGTTCAGCTTGTTTTGTTGAACTGCCTATGCCATTTTCAACAAGCCACTTCATTCTGGCGTCTAAAATTTTTCTAAACTGTACAAAACTAAAATTGTTTTCATCTAGGAAGTTCTTATCATGTACACCATTATCACGCAGGTGTCGCAATAAACCACATATAAGCATATAGAGTGTTTTTGGTGGATATGGAGCTCCATCTTGTCGCCTTGCTTCGACAATAAATCTCTGCAGCCAATAATTCATTTCACCAACATCCATAATGGGCAGCTCTTGAATACTTTCTTTTCTTTGCATCCGCCATTTTTCAAAAACATTCACCGCCCATTTGGTATTCTGCTTTGTGTTTCTGTTTTCTTTACTTTCAATCAAACTCTTTAAAAAAACTCTCATCTGCTGGCTCACCAAAACGAAGACTACTAGTAGTATCACTTTTTCCATCAGGAATTACTTCAATATCAACATCAGGCAACCGTATATCAAATGTCCCAAAATCAGAGTCATTTACATCATATTTTTCACATGTCTGTGAAATACTCAAGTTCTGAATCCCCTCAAATGCAGCATGCTCAGATTCCATTGACTGGCAAACTTGAGATAACGTATAGTCATCAACTTCGTCAACTAAAAAAGCATCAGTAGTTAAGGGCAACTTGAGTCTCGGTATTGTTGCTGATGGGAAAGGATGGTGGGTGTGAAAATGGGGTCAATGACCTCGGTATTGTTTTCATTAATGACCATTGTTTCTATTAATGAATGACCATTGTTTGCATTAATGAGGTTGTAGGGGTGGTCTGTTGTCCTGTTATTGTTTTTATTAATGAATGACCATTGTTTGCATTAATGAGGTTGTAGGGGTGGTCTGCCCCTGGCGTGCATGCACGTGTATGTTAAAACAAAGGGGGTATCACCTGGCGTAATTGAACGTGTATGCAAGACAAAAGGTACTTCTGAAAGCATCTGATGTCATCATGCGTCATTCAAAATGATTTCAGATCAAAGTGTTCTTGACATAATGGAATCCTCTGTAATTAAAGGAGGTTCGAACCCCTGATTAGATTAATGCTAAATTTATCAGATGTATTTGAATACATTGTAATACGATAATTAACTTTATGTCATGACATTTTGACCATGTATAATACAATTATAATAATGGAATCCTCTGTGTTCAAAGGAGGTTCGAACCCCTGATTAGATTAATGCTAAATTTATCAGATGTACTTGAATACATTGTAATACGACAATTAACTTTATGTCATGACACTTTGACCATGTATAATACAATTAAAAACCCGCCATCTGGTATTTAGATCTTTCGAAATTTAAATAAAAAAGCAAGAGAACTTTTTAAAAAACATAATACCTTTATGTAAAAAAATAAAATAAGTAACAAAAATATAATTCATCTGATATAAATAATTATAACCTCTCTCTCTCTCTCTCTCTCTCTAAAAATCAAAACTCTACCCGAGTATTAATCAGAAACTAAAATCAAAAATAAAAAGATACAAATATATTAACTTTGAAAAACATAATACCATTATGTAAAAAATAAAATAAGTAACAAAATATAATTCATCTAATATAAATAATTATAACTCTCTCTCTCTCTCTCTTTCCCAAATTAAAAACTCTACCCGAGTATTAATCAAAAATTAAAATCAAAAATAAAAAGATACAAATATATAAACCTTAAAAAACATTATACCATTATGTAAAAAAAATAAAATATGCAACAAAATATAATTCATCTAATATAAATAATGATCTCTCTCTCTCTATCTCTCTCCCCCAAATTATAAAATCTACCCGAGTATTAATCAAAATTAAAAATAAAATAAAAATGATAATTTTTGCAGTCTATGAATTTATGCCCTTTGTCTCATCTAACACATCCAACGTTGCATACACAAAATATCTTCAAAAATAAAAATTAGATCTCTTCATTGTCTAATTGTAACACTCTCGTCTCATCTATTACTTCTAACGCTCTGTCCAGCTCATCGCCTATTGCGTCTAGTCGTCTTATTATTAGTCTCCTTAATCTCCGCAATAAAACTCCCAAAATAACTATTGCCAACACACAGCCCATCACAAAAAGTCCTTCAACTACAGAGGAAGCAACAAATTCGTCGTAAAGATCTGAATTTACTTGTTTGATACCCTCATTAGATGAATCGAAAATTCTCAAATTTCGTCTTGGTGCTTGACATTTTTTTCATTTACAAAGATGTATTCCCAATCTTTCCAATCCTGACATGTTATATCCCCCTCGACATAACGCAAGTTCGACAGGAGTTCTGATTCAATATTTATAGACATTTCTTCATTAATGTAAATCCGTCTTATGTTATAATTAGGACCTTCTAAAAATCCATTGTTAGGTTTTTTGCTGCATTTCATTTCTGACCTTGAAATTCTGACACAAACCTTGAATAATTCATCACAATATATCTGTCTAATAAGTACTGCCAAAAATACGTATATAATCGCCATGTTCATATGAATTAGTAACTAGATGAATTACTGAAACCCGAAATGACCAACCACTAGAAAGGTCTACTCTATAAAACACTGACCAAATTTCTAGATTCTTTAACCAAATATGGAAACGGTCACGAGTTGACCGAATACTTTTGTATGGCAACCAATGAAAAGAGTTAAATGACCACTCACAATCCTTTTTGATCATGACCGACCAAATTTCTAGATTCATCTATCAACATTCTTTAACCAAATATGGAAACGGTCACGAGTTGACCGAATACTCTTGTATGACAACCAATGAAAATAGTTAAATGACCACTTAACCGACTCTTCTAATCATTCCGAAATTGGTATCTTGATACAGAGTACAAATAAAATAAAGAAACTGCCCTGATCTGGTTTCGATCCAGAAACCTTTCAATTTTCAGTCGAGCGCTCTCCCAATTGAGCTACCAGGGGTATACATATTTAAAAATATAATTCGCTCTCTGATGAATTGGTAACTACAACATAGCGCGCGCTCGTGTGTGTGTGTGTGTGTATTTACGTATGTACTTTGTTATCGTAAGAATTAATACAGGTATCAATAACTAACGTCATTATAAATCAACTTTAATGATATACTGTTAAATAGAGATAAACGAAGCGAGTGTTAAGTAGATGTGATATCAAGCGATAAACTTAACGTTATGAATGAAGTTTATGACCTACATACGGTCTAACAGAGCAGGTAGATCACTATATGTTACATTAACACGTAGTAAATAAGGTACCGTACTCACTCTAATTGACGCTCCTCGTATAGTTTGTATATAACAACACTATGGAATATGGGTTTTAATTAAAAATGTGTTTAATAATTTATATTTAATTTACTCTATATATTTAATGTAGTAACAACTGTATACTACGATTG
Organism: Anadara kagoshimensis; assembly: GCA_021292105.1. Lineage (NCBI taxonomy): Eukaryota > Metazoa > Mollusca > Bivalvia > Arcoida > Arcidae > Anadara > Anadara kagoshimensis. The sequence goes on from CM037859.1 coordinate 11,114,324, forward strand.
TTTTAAACAGTGTAAATCAAAACATTATTTTTTAATTAATCTTTACTGTGTAAAACGGTTATCTTGTTACAGAAAAGGTCTCTGTCCACAATCACTTAGGATTAAAAAATGATGTGCGCATGATTCGGAATTTTAAAGAATTCACTACGGTATTGGTCCGTATGATACGGGTACATGCATAAATTAGCAACACGCATGTGCATGAATCGATACAGACATTTTAATTGGTTAGTTAGGAGCATGCGTATGTAACTATTTCAGATGTATAAAACGCGTTTGACTTCATTTGAAGTATCATTTCAGTTGTTTCTTAGCGTTTAGATAAGTGGCTTGGATAAAATTTGGATTTTATTTTGGATCAATTCAGTAATTTTCAAGGTATGTCTGTTAAAAATATGATTAGTACTAACTTTACATATTTTGAAGAACGAGTGAATACATTTAACACTTGGCCACAATATAAACCGTGTAAAATGAAAATGTCTCATGCAGGATTTGTTTTTACTGGTCATAGTGATATAACTGAATGTTTAAGTTGTAAATTGAAACTACATAACTGGTTAAGGAACGATAAGCCATTTGAGAAACATTTAAAGTATTCATCGGGGTGTATTTATTTGAAGGTGTACGGTATTAATGACTTTGATATGTATAATGCTAACAATACCAAAGTTGACATGTTATATTAAAATCTTCTTAACACTTTTGTGTTGTAGAAATATGGCTCAAGCTGCAATAGATAACAATCAAATAGCCTATTATCAAAATACCGGTGCCCGTAAATATTCAACTTTCATATTAGACGGATTACATTATGTAGAAATATATACAAAAAAGAATCAAAGTGTTATCAGACTAAGAAAAGGTGGAGTTTCATTTACACTAGATATAGAAACATATTCAAAATTATGTGAATTAAAGGAATCTGTATTATACGTTTGCTCAGTGTTTGATAATAGTAACTCTGTTCCAGTTTCAGAAAATGGAGTCAAAAAACAATGAAGTTACAGTTAAGAAGGAAATGGATGAGGAAAAATCTGTTAATGTGAAAACAAGTGTGTCGTCTGAAGTTGAAAATCAACAGAAAAACCCTATTAATGTTAGAGCCAAACTTTATAACTGGAATTATATTAAACGTCGACCCAACGGAAAAGAAGTTGTAGTGGCCCAAGGAAAGAAGTGGTTTTCGTCTTTATCGGAATGCAGACGGGGAATTTTTACCAGATTTGGAGTCATTTTAAGAAACGTCTCAACTCGTGATAACGAAAGTAGTAAAGAAAAACTTGATAAATCTTTTGTACGCATTATCGAGAAACACTTTTATGTACCATTTAGTGCTATTGATTCCAAACTGATTATTAGTAAATTTGAAGATGTTTTGAATATTTGTTATGCAGAAGTGCTATTAAAATTAATAGAACTGAAAACTCTTCAAACCTGCTTTGGATGTTTGAACAATAAACCAAGTCTTCGTGATCATGATTGTATTAATGAACATTTGTGCTTCGAAATGACATTCGAAGAGAAAACTCATTTGTTTTTTCACACGGTACTACAAGAATTAAGTCAAGATGAATCCGAAGTCATTGAACTATGGAATGTCCACTCATCTATTATTGTTTCAGAAAATGACACTCTTTTTCGTCAAAAATTTTTATGTAAGGATTGGCGAGAAACAGTTTTAAAGACTTATGATTGGGAAAACAGAATAAAGATGTTAGTACTTAAAATGAACAAATTGAAAGAAAGATTATAATATACTATGTCAATAAATGAATTGTCTGTAACAGATACATTAAATGTAGTGTCAATAAAATATTGTTATCTATATTATTTTAATTTGTTATATACGGTAACTATATATAAATCCCCTGATAGATAGAAGCGATTTCACTGTTTTAATCCAAATCCTTTAATTTTAATCTCTGTCAAGATTTTTTCACTGAATATCAAATGCGTTTAATCATTATAGTCAAGATTATATACTTTTATTCATGTTTTAAATTAAATGCTCAGTCAAGATTATTTCACATATACACACATTAATCACTTTGGATCGCTTTTAGTTAAATTACAGCGGGTCCACAAAAACTTATATAACGGCTGTAATAAATACTATATACAAAAAACTTATATAACGGGTGTAATAAATACTATATACAAAAAACTTATATAACGGGTGTAATAAATACTATAACAAAAAACTGTTCACAATTGTGTACTGACAATAAAAACATCATGAATAAGAATAGGCAGAAGAAATCAAAAAAGTTGGATTATAAAGAATATCTGAAGAAAATCTACTTTAATCCAAAACACCCTGCAGCATTCTCGGGTGTTGAACAACTCTATAAAATTGTTAAATCCGAGGGAAAATTTAATATTGGAAGATACAGAATTAAAAAATGGCTACAAAACCAAAAAGGATTTTCACTTCAAAAACAGGTCCCAACCAAGTTCAAACGTAGGAGAGTTATCTCAGGTGATGTTAATAACATATGGGATGCAGATTTACTTGATGTATCAAACATTTCGTCGTATAATTCAGGGATTCGTTTTTTCTAATGTGTATAGATATTTTTAGTAGAAAACTCTACTTGAAGACTCTTCGAAATAAACAATCTAGTACTGTAGTTGATGGTTTTAAGAAAATATTTAGAGATGTAAAGCCAGAGATTCTCAGAACAGATAGTGGAGGTGAATTTAATAATAGAGTTTTAAAGAAATATTTAGATAGTTTAAGTATTAAACACATTATTACTAGAAACTCAACGAAAGCAAATTATGTAGAACGATTGAATAGGACATTTCGAACATTATATAGATACTTTCAGCAAAACAATACTTATAAATATTTAGATGTGTTGGATGACTTAATTACTACTTACAACAATAGACCTCATCGTAGTTTAGATTACCACACACCCAACTCTATATCTAAAGAAAATTCATTTAAATTTTGGCATACACAATATATACCTCCATTAAAACGTAAACTTAAATATGGTTTGAAAATTGGTGATCATGTACGTATATCACTCCTGAAAGATAAATTCACAAGAGCATACGATCAACAATGGTCCACAGAAATCTTCATTATCTCAGGTCGTTATAAAAGTCGAGGGATACCTATCTATAAATTAAAAGAATATGATGGAGAACCTTTAATTGGATCTTTTTACGAATCTGAACTACAACGTTTGAATCCAGATGCAGATACCTTATGGGAAATAGATAAAATCATAAAATACAGAGGCTCTGGTAAAAATAGAGAGGCATTGGTTTCATTCAAAGGTTGGCCTGCTAAATACCAATCGTATATTAAAGTTTCGGAGCTTAAAGACATATAAATTTAAAATGGATCATGTTATATACGTAACAAGTAATGATTCTAAAGAGTATTTTCCTGAAAATAATACAGTAGAATTTAAATCTTTAATGGATTCAAGATTCGTATTAAGTGATTCTCAGTGGTACATTGCCCTAACAGAAGTAATAATTGACAGTATTTCTACGGATGGTGTGATTGACATCTGTACAAATATTATTGGGTTTAGTCATCTGGCCAACAAGAAGTTACCTATTTTGAGAAGAATTCACGTTAAACAAAATACTGTTGTAAATCTAAAATTTTCACAGCCGTTATATTTACCAGTTGTGTTAAAAACTTGGGACACAATAGAAGTGAATATATTTGATTCGAGGGGAAATATACCCACATTTATTAAAGGGACGGTGTATCTGACACTTCATTTAAGGAAATACCCGTTCTTTATTTAAAATGCAACGTGAACTGTATATACCGAATACTAATACTTGGATAAAATATTTTGATACCGTGCCTGCGGCAAAAAAGAATAACAGGTATCAAAGAGGTGGAAATAAAACCAATATATCAACAATAAATCCTGATAATACTGCAACCAAAATACCTGACACAACAGCCAAACCTAAAGTCCAAATGATAACAGACGTGGCTGCAAATTTAGATAGAGCTAAAACCTATGTAAAATTAGAAAAACAACAGTTGAAAAAATTCCCATATAGCATAAAAAGGAGCTCAGTTTCTCAACTTGGTAATAAACCTAAAAAGATTAAAGCTAATAGACGTAAAACGTCTAATGTGAAGAAAGCCAGTGTTAAAAAAACAGTCATTAAAAGAACAAAGAAATCTAGAGTGAAGAAAAAAGTTGGTAAAAAGTCAAAACCTACATCAGTGAGAAAAACGGCGTTTGACAATTGAAAAAATGAGTTGGCCATATTCATCTGGTATACCACATATAGAAGGCAGTCCTAAAGAACTGGAATTATTTTCGTTACCTCCGGTTCAATCAGCTGTAATGAAAACACAATATATTGACTACAGACCTGTTAGTAACATCAGTCAAAATGCTCCAATTGAGTTTCATATACCCGGACAGTCGCCAGAATATACAGATTTACGGCATAGTAGATTATACATAAAAGCCAAGATAGTGAAAGGAGATGGTACATCAACATTAATAACAACAGAAGTGGCACCGATAAATTTTTTACATTCAACCTTATTTGAACAGATTGACATAAGAATAAATGGTGTATTGGTTTCTAGCGCTGATGGAAATTACGCCTATAAAACATATATTCAGACACTCCTGTCGGCGACTAAAGATAAAGTAGAATCACAGTTACAAAATGCTCTCTTTTACACTGAATTAAATGTCTACGACACAGACCCTGTAGGTGGTTCAAATCCAGGGTATTCTGCTCGTTTTACACGTACAAAAGGTTCCAAGTCTTTTGAAATGTGCCATTATTTATTACAAGACTTTTTACAATGCGAAAAATATTTACTGAATGGTTGTGACATTGATATAACATTATATCCAAACCGGCCAATATTCTACTTAAAAAGTACTGAGGCGAAACCAGACTTTCAAATCGTGATTGAAGATATTATATTTCAAGCTCTACGCATTAATCTTAATCCTGCTGCATTAATTGGAATAAAAAATCGGAACCTGCATCAAAAATTGTATATTGTTTTAAGGCACATCAACCGATATTTACAGAAATGGAAAACACTATACCAAACATAACATTTGTTGAAGGAATGCCATCTAAAGAAGAAATCTTGAAATGGTCAGAAGGTAGTCAACATATGATTCTTGTGTTAGATGACTTACTTTGTGAAATAGATAACAAAGATATGGCGGAATTATTTACTGTATTTTCACATCATAGAAATATAACCTGTGTATTTTTAAGTCAAAATATATTTCCTAAAGGAAAATATACTAGAACAATATCACTGAATTGTCATATCATAGTTATGTTTTCCGCACCTAGAATGAAAGATCAAGTGTTGAGATTGGGGTCGCAGTGTTTTCCAGGTGATATGAAATATTTCAAATCGGCTTACGAAAGTTGCACTAGTGAACGTTTTAGTTACTTTGTTTTAAATCTGTCACCATTTTGTGAAAAAAAATTCAGAATCTCTACAAAAATTTTCCCCAGTGAAATCACAGAAGTTTATTTACCAAAGTAAAGATTTTTAAAACAGCTATAAATTTTATGTACAGATAGTGAAACAAAAGAGAAAATATTTTATTTTCAGTATGACTTCCAGACTAGAAACATACAAAGCGTATCTCTTATTACTTTATCAAACATCAAAAAGTCAGCGTGTAGCCATTATTAAGACATCTTCGGAACAACAGTTAAAAAGTATATTTGAAGTTGTTTATAACATTATATATGAACATTTTCCAGTGAATAAGAACATTATTGAGAAACTCAGGCGTTACAAAAAATTATTACTCACTTTAGCAAGTAAAGGCGTGACCTACGAGAAGAAACGACGTCTCTTGTTAAGACACATTGAAGTGTTAGACTTATTATTAAAACCTGTCAAACCCATGCTGTGGAAGTAATTATAAAGGAAAATGTCTTTAGCACACGTAGTGTTATCTAAAGAGAAATATGAAAAACTATTAAGAGAGATAAGTGATCTTAAAGAACAATTTGCTAATAAAATACCAGATAAAGTTACAAATCCATTAATACAGAAAGTGAATGAACCAGAAGAAACTAAACCTAAGAATGATAACAATAATGATGATGTTGATGACAAAATCAATAATGAAAATGTGACGACGGATGCAAAATATCAATCTGAAAGTAATAACACCACATTAAACAAAGAAGAACTAAATGAAAAAGGACAAAAATTACTTGATATTTTGAACAATAATCGTAATAAACAATTTAACTGGAATGATAAAGGTGAACTAATAGTGAATGGTTCTGTTATTTCCGATTCTTGTATCAAAGATGTAATTAAGGATGCGGTTTGTAAAGAAAGCGAAAGTGTACCACCTAAAGGGATAACAATGTTTTATTATGCTCTCAGAGATATGCATATACCTGTAGAATTAATATGTTATCCCGAACGTCAAAAGATGCTATATATGTTAGGTGGTCAATTACAACAAAGACAAAAAACTTTAGGGATAAAGCGTAAAGTTAAAGATAAATTTCCTGGTGACTTTTTAAGTAAACCTTTTAAATGGGTTCGCTATTGATTATAAATGTTTTACCTGGTTTATCTGTCGATGTTGTCTGTAATAAAAGTCTTTAAATTTCAATATTCTTGTTGTTTATGTTTTGCCAAGAGATTAAAATGAAAGACTACCTGTAAGTTATTAAATTGACACAGGTGCCTGACACTTTCATCTTTTGGCTCTCTAGAGCCTTTATTTCTTTAACTACAATAGACAACTTATAAAGATATACAACAAATACTTTAAACATATAAATATATACACTAATTACAAGTGGTTTTCTGAAAAATATTACAAGATTTAATATGTTTTTCTAAACAATAATTTTAAAAGAATCTCAATATCCATATGGTACAGTGAAATAATCTTCACATATAACTCGTTTGTTATAAACAAATTTAAGATGCTTAACTTCCCTTTTATTATAAATTTGCATTTTCTTTTTGTCTCTCGTTATTTTGTGTTCATTTTCAGTGACAATTTCTTTGATTTTATTGTCATTACAGAAGGAATGAACCAGGTATGATAAACTGTTGAAGTTTATCAACTGTTCATTTTTATGGTTTAAAGTAAAACCTTTACATTTAACTACTTCTGTACCAAGTGATGTAACATAAGCATATGACTTTGGACCTGGGAAAATACCTGTTATAATTATTTCATTGGGTTTAAGTTCATTTTTTAGCATACCTAAATATTCACCCGTTATTGGTTGATATGTGTTGGGTTTTTTAACCCAAATCACGCTATCTGTATCGCAGTATAAACAATTGCGATCAAGTCTATCCAACTCATTATATAATTTCAACCTTGCATGTGAAGTAGTAAAGGCTGCTAAATAAATATTAGTTGACCCCAAATCATTAATAAACTCTTTCTTTTCTTCGTAATGAAGCATGACATAATCATCAGAGATCATATTGAAATCTTTCGCTATAAGTGTTTTGTCGGTTAAAATTTCAAAACATTTGGCTGGGGATTCAGTGATAATGGTTTTGGTCAAATTTAAACGTTGTCCGAATTTTCCCCATAAACTATTTAAGCACATTTTAGCTAAAGCTCTTAACCCTGGATTTTTCTTAATTTTAGCAAGATCTAACTTTATTCCTTCATTATGTTCATGATCTTCAATACATTGTAGTTTTTCTACTTCAGTTTTAACACTCCCAGGGAAACCACTGGCTTCTGCTTTGATTTTCATAAAGGTGTTAATATATTCAGAAAATAAACCTCCCAATCCTGTTTCTTTATTATACTGAGTTGTTTTGGGGAAATGGTAAATTTCGTGAATTTTTTTAATAATGTAACCTTTGTCTAGTGCTTTATGAAGTTCCATAGTAGTCCAAGTACCTGTTAGACTTCTTTGCTCATCTGTATGTTGACAAGTTTCTTTTTGCTCAGAGGTAGCACATTTATAACATAAAGGGAACAGTAATTTACCGTTGAGTTTCATAGGTAAAACTGGAAAATATAACTTTCTTGGAGGTAGCACTGTTACAAGCCCAAAACCTATGTATTCCCGAATATCTTTAAAACCTTTTAATATAATTTCGGGTACACACGAAATAGGATACTTGGCATAACGACATATACTTGGATATAAACTAACAAAATCACTGTATTCTATAGATTCACCTTCTTTGATACTGTATGAAAGACAAAAAGGTTGACATCTACCACCAAAAAATGCATCTCTAGGATTAAGTCTACCAACATGTGTATAATTATTAAAAAAATCTTTTAAGACCGAGTCATTTTTTATTTGTTCTCTAAATTCACATTCCCATATAGATCTATAAAAAAACCATCATTTTCTAACTCCTTTTGTCTCTCAATAAGTATGTTTGTTTTTGTTTAGTATAGACATTGTTAAGATGGAAATTGTTTTAAGTATTTACACATTCGGGATGTGCATGAAATTTACAACCTAAAAATTCAAAAACGGTACCTTTATGTTCGTTCTCTACATTAGGTGGAACATAACCATCAAACCTGTAGTTTTTATATTTAAACTCAGAGCCATTACCGGCATGTTGTATTTTAAGATTTGGATCTTTAAACATCAAATAATCTAGCCAACAAAGTAAAATTTTCGAATATTGATCTCTACAAATCATACCATCATTTGGTACTAATGGTATAGTATTAGGTTTTAAAAACAAATGTTTATAAATAGCCATACAAGTTGAAGCCACTGTACAAAATTTCAAGGGATCAATACATTCATTATTTTCATTTTTTGTAATTTCCGTAATTAGATTTCTGTATTTCAACATTCCTAATCTTAATAATGACACATCAGAAATACAATACGCAATAAGTTCATGTTGGTGATTGTATACTATGTGTTTAAGTTTTTGTTCTTCATACCATTTCAAAAATCCAGTGCGTACACTTTCGGACATAGAATCGGGATCATAATACTTTTGATCTGGTATATCACCTATATAATTTTGATTTGTCCAGGTATTGAATAAATGAGTGCTTCAGTTATTTCAAACATATCGCTAAACTTGCGTAATGGTGTACTTATGTGATTGTAAGAACATATAAATTTCATTTGAAATTTAGATACAAAAATCTCAAAAATATTTCCACCATTATAAATAACCTAAGGTAAAATAGAGTTAGATACTAAATAATTCAAGATAAATGTAAAATCGAAACCTGAACCATTGTGGGCTAGAACTGTATAACCTTTGTTTTCTTTAGTGAATAACCATTCACAAAAATCAATTAAACAGTTGTGCCCCATAAAAATAACTTGACGTGTATGTAGAGAACAATCGTTATTAATATCAAAATCTTTTTCACATTCAGTACATATTTTTTGTGCAACAGTCAAATTAACTTCATGAGTACCCGATTCTTGTACCGTTTCAAAATAAAAAAATATATATTTATCTGAATGTTTAGGTAAATCACCTTTCTTCAAAAACAAATATGGTTTCCAGTAGAATAAGTAGAACAATATGTACAATATACTTCATTACATACGTGTTTGGCCAAATCTCTCTTTGAACAATTAATAACTTTTTTACATAAAGTACATAATTTGAATCGATCACAAATACTTTTAGACCAATTCTTTTTTACTTTATCATAAGATTTAACTCTATGTAACATATAACAATCATTATTTCTTACAACCCTTTTACAACCATCACTTTCAATGAAAACATTATCTACACATTCACTTTTAGATCTATGACATACTTTACGAGTCAATTCACACATATGACTAAATTTGTTTTGATAAGGTGTATCACACTCATAACAGTAATATGATCTCGAATAAAAGGTATGAAGTTTCCCAGGTACTATTAAATGATAATGATTATCTATCAAATATAAATACATAGTTTTCTGTTTACAATCACCTTTGTAGACAATTTTGTTAAAGTTATTGGCACTGACAATTTTAATTTGTATATTTAAATGATTTTCAAATAGAGGAATGTCGTTTAAATTGACAGGTCTATCTGAGTTAAACCCCACATCTTGTAACAACTCAATTGCTTTTTGGATTTGATATCTTTGTTTCTTTCTTATTTTTGTTTGTTCCTTTTTAGTTTTGTTCAAATAAGCTAACCCTACAACAATACAACGTGCAAAACATAAATGACCCGCATCTCTACTTATTTCAATAATACTCATTTTATTTTTTACATCACCCCAAGGACCAATTCTATGTTTGACTTTTTCCGATAAGCCAGAACCCTTTGGCAAATCAACGGTTGCTATATGAATGTAAAATGTTCTATCAAAAACTAACATTTTATTGCTTTGTATGACCTTTTCAATGTGCAGTAAGATTTCATCTGCAGTCATTAACCGTATTGGTCGTAATGTAAGATATATTGGAGTTTGTAAACCCTCTTGATTAATAAATACTCTAATTAAATCTTCATTAGGATCTAAACCTTTTGAAGCATGTTCTAAACACACATCAAAAATACTATGTAATGTGATCATATGTTCTGACCATTTTTTGTTTAATAATGTATCTTTTAATTTGATTTCATAAACGATTTCTTCAACATTAAATTTTCTTCGCAAAATACGTTTCTTTTCTCTAAAAATAAAATTTTGTCTATCCAGGGTCATATCTGGAATATTTGTTTCAAATTCCTGATCCAGTGACATATTGTTGTCGTCATATTCCTTTGATATGTTTGGGGAATTATCGATGTTATCGTGATTTTCTTCATTTTGGTTTTGTAAGTCAGAATTATCATCACCATCTGATTCTGTATTTTCATCGTTATCAGATGGTGACGATAAGTCAGTCTCACTTCTTTGTGAGAGTCTAATATATATTTCAAATGTATCATTGAATGATACATCTGGTGTACCTATTAGGGTTTTTTTTAACTGTTCAATAATATAACTAGATTTGAGTTCCTTCAGTTTTCTGAATTTTAAAAATAATGGATTTTTAAAACCAATCTGATTTATAGATATTTGAATGACATCTTCATCAGGATCAGAATTTGGGGATATATTAATTAATACATTTTCCATTAGACGTTTCAGATTGTGATATTGTGAATTTATCAGTTAATTTAACGATATAAAGTGACAAAAAAGCATTTAACTTTGGGCTGAAAACCCTATCTTTTAAATCTAAAACATATTCGTTTTCTAAATTCTGGTCTCTTTTAGATTCTTTGATCTTCTCTTCTTTTTTCTTTGGAATTCTTGCGGAGTTGGCAGTATTCTCATCGAGTTTCTGGAGTGGTTTCTTTAGAATTCTTGCGGTGTTGGTTGTATTCTCATCGATGTTCTTGGGGAGTTTTCTTGGATTTCTTGTGGTGTTGGTTGTATTCTCGTCGATGTTCTTGGAGGGTTTCCTTGGATTTCTTGTGGTGTTGGTTGTATTCACGTCGATTTTCTTGGGGGTTTTCTTGTATTCTCGTCACGTTTTCTCGGATTTCTTGTGGTGTTGGTTGTCTTCTCATCAATTTTCTTGGCGGGTTTTCTTCGATTTCTTGTATTCTTTTTCTGGACTTTAGACATTTTTCGTTTCTTTGCATTGCCACCGGAAGACATTTTTCGTTTCTTTGCATTGCCACCGGACTGAAACTCATTCTCACTATCATAGTCTTTTGGCATTATAATCTCAACCTGTCCAGATCTTTTTCTTGATGGAATGATATTCTATTAAAAGAATTATAGAGACATTAACCGTTAACCACCTAGATATTTAAAATATTTTAGGATAAAATAAAATTAAATACAAGTAAATAAATTACCTTTGAGGGGGTATGGCTCGGACTTCCACCAATATCTTGACTCACAAAATTGAAATTAATGGATCCATTTTGACTAAAGTCCATAAGGCTGGTTAATTCTTGGCTATCCAAAACCATATTTTGTGTATCCATCACCTGGGATCCGATATCTGTAATTGATTAAAGTGATATATCACAACACTAGTGTTTAGAGACACACGTTGAATAATATTACGTATATAAGTTATAATTCAGTTAAACAACAAATGTCAAAATAGTAAAACTAATAAGTTTGAATTAATATTTGCAGACAACAAAGATGTATACGAAATTGTTCTTCATATGGATTCCAGTAATATTGTGTGATTTAAACTGTACTAATATAAATATTGCGTGTAATGATGTTACTATGACAGTTACATTTCTCGTATGTAATAACGTTTTTAATAGATGTTTGCAGGGAAATGGAAATATCTATAAAAATGTAGAAACTTTCTATACAAAAATTCCGCTTTCATATGTACATCTTACTCAAACAGAGTTTCCAAATTTAAAATATGTAAATGGCAAAGAAATGAAATGTCGGGATTGGACACAATTCTCCAATATTGTAGTTAATAAGGAACGATGTTTTATAATAACATCAACTACTACATTCAATACAAAAATTATAACGGATAGAGAAGGACAAATCAAGGAATATACAACAACTACTACGACTGCTACTTCTACAATTTTGTCTACTACGGGTATTAAAACCGTTAGTGACACCATAGCAGTCAATAAAGAAGAAAAAAACACAAATACTACAATTTTCTCTACAGCGGTTAAAACAATTAGTAAAATACAGACTGAAACTATAGTTTTAACTACTACATCGGACAATCTAACATTAACCACGGATACGTATTTGATGAATGGAACGAGCATCGTGGCTTCAAACACTTGTGAGTTTAACAGCAATATATTGATAATTTCATTATGTTTCAATATGATTTTAATTATATTTTTTTATATTTTTAATATTACATGTCTGTTTAAAATATAAATATAAGAATGAAAAAACATCCTACCTGTTTGTGTCAGGGTAGAGATAGTTACTTAATGCCTATGAGATTATTACATTCAGATATTGAACAAACCCCAAATTATGACAATTCATTTGAATTTGATCAAGAAAACAATGAGGATTACAATAGTGTATATGAATCTTACTCATTGTAATTTTAATTTATTGCAGTAATTCTGACCTTGATTGGGACAATATCAACTTTAGTTTTGGGGATTCTGTGTTTAATTTGTGTTATTATAGTGAAGAAATTTTCAAGAAATAGACTCGTATACCAGGATGTAAATGAAATGAGTGTAATCAACAGTAATTATAATGAAACACCATGTTAATAAGTAAGTTCACACACACACACACACACTTTATCTCTCATACCTATATATTGGACGTGGGTTACTTATTTTAATTTGTTTAGGTGGACCATAAAAATGGTCCTGAATTTTTTTACTATTCAATAGAAGACTTTATTTCAGCAAAAACCGTACATAGTCCCCTATAGTAGGATAGCAAAAGCAATCCGTTGCTTCCTGAATGGATACATGTGCAAGACATAAAATTGCTGGTTGGCGGACAAATTTTTGAATCATGTCAGGCAATGTTTTACCACATTGTTGACATTTGGGTAAATTAATAACCCTAACCCTAAATTTTGGGGGTTCAGAGACTACTACGGTAATTGCTGGGCGTCTTTCCATAATAGCTAATTTGTGATATAGAAGTAAAACAAACTTTACATAAATACACGTTTATAAGGAGGTGTGTTAGAAAGAGGGGTGTTTCGATATGATATCTGATGGTAATAGATGAATTAGAGAGACTTTTTTTAAAATACGGGGCGTGACCTTTAACATTATAAGTCTTAAACGATAAGTATGTGATACTTTTAAGCAATCGATAAGTGGTCAATCTATTTAATTTAAACTGTCCATCATCTTAGTATTTTCCCGGCAATTTTTACAGTTATTGATATTTAAATTTTCTTGTGTATATATAATTGTTCTACATAGTAATTTTTTCCCGCAATTTTTAAACGCTTTATCAGGAATCATTTTGTCACCAATTCATCTCTACTTTGTTTTACAAGGATTATTTTTTTTAGTTTTATCTTACACTATTAATAATATCAAAATGGTAAGTTACTATTTTAATCTAAAGTTAAATGAAAATTATATTTGTTTTTTAATATGAGTAGATTTAAACATCTTACGTGTTAGCTAATAATGTGATTTATATTATCTACGTGTTATAAAATAATTATATTTCTATTTTAATTTTTTTTTTATAGAATCAATCATCAGCAAAAACAGGAGCCGTCAAAGTGGTACCTGCAACCTGTTCTGGTTGCAAGTTAAAGATTAGTACTGAACGTTGCTTAATGTGTGACAGTGAAAACAATTTGATTAATAATTATGACTATTTACATGATGTCATATTATATAGAGACATCACACATTCGTGGATAATTAAAAAAAACTGTGATATTACGGGCAATGTTGTCTGGAAAGGGGGTTGTATAAGCACCCCTGAAGAAATGTTAAACAGTGACTACGTGACTTATAATTGGACCCCCAGTACGGGGTCAACATATGTTGATTCCGATAGTGATTAGATTTTTTTTTGTATTTTACAGGAAAACATGGTATTATTTGAAGATTATATTGATTCAGATGAGGATTGTGACATTTCATATGAAAGTTCGGATACTTCTCTTAGAGTGTTTGATTTAACTGAAAAAGATTATAAATATGAAATTCCTTCTATTCGAACAGTAGTTATCAATGTGAAGGATAGTAGGGATCAATCTAGCCTAATTATAGAGGACCCATATGAGGTAAAAAGTTTAAAAAATTTATCAAACCTAGTTTTAAAACAGTTGTTATATAAGTATCAAATTTATTTCTTTATACATGTAGCAAAAATTATAATATATAAGAAAAATTTTGATTTGCATTTGTTTAATTATACATCTCTATTTCAATTCATCGGTGAATGCATTTATATGCGTCTTTATAACACACCTTTCCATGTAACATCGCATATAGTTCAAATGATAGACGATGGTTATACAGATTGGGAACTTATTTATGAAACTTTTCATTTTTGTCTCAAATGTAAGGAAGACTTTAATTGTATTTGGTCACTACATGAAAATAATCAAGATGTATCATGTTTTCCTGTAAAAACATTTGTATTCATTCATAAAAAATAACTGATATATTTATTATCTTTTAATCAGAATTTATAATTTTTAATGAAATATTTATCATCAGTTCGTTTAGTTTTGAAAATATATAGTGTTGTAAAACATTTTAGTTTTGAAAATATATAGTGTTGTAAAACATTTTAGTTTTGAAAATATATATTGTTGTAAAACATTTAGTTTTGAAAATATATATTGTTGTGAAACATTTAGTTTTGAAAATATATATTGTTGTAAAACATTTAGTTTTGAAAATATATATTGTTGTAAAACATTTAGTTTTGAAAATATATATTGTTGTGAAACATTTAGTTTTGAAAATATATATTGTTGTAAAACATTTAGTTTTGAAGATATATATTGTTGTGAAACATTTGAGCCCGTCCAAGTAGAAACGTCCCTTATGTGCATTGTGACGTAAGCGGAGAAAATGACGTCGAAAGTTCGGGAGACAAAAGTGTGTTTCGCTGCGCAAAATGACTCAACTAATGAAAAAAAAATTCAGTAGGCTAACTCAGAAAGGTTTATTTTGATCCAAATTAGCAGAGAACACCTAATTGTAAATCACATATTGATAATAATATTTCAATGGGGTAATTTAAAATGGAATAAAATTAAAACGTGACAAATTCGACGATAGTAAATCAAAGCACAATTGTCGCAGAAGAATGATTAAACTATACACGTTCTTTCGAGTGTTGTTATTTGCGATTGATATGTCTCTGAGCAGATTTTCTTTGATTTAAGAATGAAATGGGTTCCTCGGCTTATTATAAAAAAGATTCGTTGTCTGAATATTGTGGTTTGAGGGGCAAATGTAAACAACATGACGTCACAAGCTACCGTACAATGTAGCATTTTCATGTATTTGAGAATAACAAACCCAATTGACGTTGGCGTTGGTGGCGCAATGGATAGCGTTCTAGATTTACGTTTTTGACAAAAATGTCTGTTGCCAGTTCAAATCACCACGGGTTCATTTTTTTTTTACATTTTGATAAATTTATTTATTTATTTATCCAATTTCTTTTGTCTTCTTTTTTTTTGGTCGGATAATTTTAAATTTGACGGCCTTTTCGATTTTCTTATTTTAATTCTAGACTGTCTATTATTTTTATTACTCGTATTATTATTCGCTCAATTTTTCAAGAATTTGAAGTGTGAAGTAATCGTTTTGGTAGTTTTCAAATTGTTTATATTTTTTGTAATGTCTGATGAAATCAATTTTTATACGATTTGAATGCACATTTATTTCCTATAATTGCTAAGTACTGTGATAAATATTAATGTTAGGGGGTTCAGGTGAAAATATCAGTCTTTGCAAAGGGTTTATATTTATAGATATTCTGAAAGTGTACTCAAAGTACTACTTAGAAAACTTTACCTGATCAAAAATTCCAACTATAACTAGAGATATGGCATTTTGAAGATTGACAGAAAATGCCGATTTGTAATTTACATTCCTTAATAACATCATATATAACAATAGGATACATATGGCACCGTTTATGAATAATAACGGGTAATTGGAAGCTGAAAAGTCAATGTAGTTTGATTATGTTTCCCCATAGGTATACAAAACCATATATATAATGAATTGTCTGAATACATTTGACAACATAAGTGTAAAATTTTTCATGTAATTTCAAAATGGAGAACAAAATGGCGGTCAAAATGGCCGCCAATATGGCCGCCAGTTGTTATTATAGCATATGATCTAAAGTTGATCAATGAAACTTCCCACTCATGAATGGCTTTAACATGAGATTAAATATACATGTAGTTTAGCAACTAAGGAATATATTTGTTGCAAAACCCGAATCAAATTTATAAAGGGCCATAACTCTGTCACATTGACCACAGAGTACCAAATTCAAACTTGACCTATAACTTTCTTTAAAAAAAGTAATTAATTTATAATCCATTCACATGTTGAGATAAAATCCAATAAAAGTTAGTGATGACTAGTAAATAAAATAAACGATTAATGCTGCAAAAGTGAGTATATTCAATTTTCAAAGGCCCATATATATATATATATATATTATATATATATATATATATATGACTACAGTTATTTTATATTTTGCCTTAAATGGGGTTTGCTGCTATACCATGCGATCAATACCTCTTAAAGTTTGTGCCGAATGTTTTCGAAAAGCGTCAACGTCAAAGCTTCAGGAATGATATCATATATCATGTGATTTCATATGATACATTGGAAATAAGTGCTTGGCAATGTTAGAGGGTATAACATGGTACATCGGCCAACCTCATCAATTGATATTTACTCTCAAGGGTCATATATTGGACATATAAATGTTTGATGGAGATAGAAAAAACAGTAACTGAAATAACACATATTATGCTTTTATTGGTACATGTACAGCAAAGTGGAATACAGTAAAACCTTGATTTATCGTCACCATTTGTTCTGTCAAATTTTGGCGTTAAAAAGGGGTCTGGCAATAAATTGGGGGAGATGGATAAAGAAAATCCTAAACAAGATAGATTTTGTGACTTCAAAATAGTGTGGCAATGAGCGAGGTGGCAAAGTTATCAAGGGGCATTATAACAAGGTTTTACTGTATTTTACAACACCATCAGTTCTCCCTTCTCAATATCAATTAAAAGTGTAAACAGACAATCCTCATCCTCTCCATCATATCTAACTCTATATTTTGATTTTCTACCATTATTGTTCTTAAGTTCTAACACACTACCCATAAACCACTCGATCTCTCTAGTTGAAGGGACTCTAAATTTATGTTTGATTCTACAGCCTACTAAAAGTTCTGGATTTGAAATATAGTGGGGGAGCAGTGTCTGTTGTTGCAAGATCTTAATTTTATTTCTACCTTCTTCAATTTTTACAGCTAGATTTTCCTTGGCTTGTTCTATTTCATTACTTACCTCTGTCATTGGTTTATATGTGAGTTTGTCATTAGTTTCTTCATGTTCCAGTTCTTTATTAAGTTCGATTATCTCAAGAAGATTTGATTGTAGTTTAGAAATTGTATACATTTCCCCCTTTACCTGTTGTTGGAACTTCTCACGTGAGCCCTTGCTGTTCAAAACTAATTTTCTGTACTGCAGTTGTGCAATAATTGCATCACGGAGTAACTGATCTTTCTTATGTTGTTCACTTACCTTTTCTTTATATGTGTTAATATCATTTAATGACAGCCAGAGTCCCCCTACTTCATTGATCTTACCTGTTAATCTTACTTTCTCTTTGTATGTTTTCATTTCTTGTTTTCTTTTTTATCTTGTTTTGCTTTTAATGTTTCTAATTTCAAGTTAAAAAGTTGATGTTGCTTACCTTTAAATGACTCTATTAATTCTGGTGCTGAGGACCTTGCCTTGTCAAGAAGTTCATTTTTTTCATTTACATCAATGTTGTTCAACCAGTTAGACGTTTTGTTGTTAGTCCACATAATTACAGATTCATAGCATTCAGTTGATGCAGATGGCTTAACTCTCATAAGAATGTCTAGCTGAGCAAAATCACGTTCAGAGCAAGTATTAGTAGCTGGTACTGCATTAGCACGTAACTGATCATTTATTGGTGCATCATAAAACTTACCACCTGGCAACTGATCCTTTGCCTGTCGTTCCAGTATTAGCAACATACCACCTGAAGCTAATTCTAAAGCCATCTGAGTATAGGTATCTAATACTGGATCCAGACTCTCCGCAAAAAGACTTTCATAGATGTCATTTTTATTCACAGCAACACCTGGAAACACACACTCACCTGAGAGTAGAGTAGATGAGTCCTTGCATAGATCTATTAATTTGTTCCTAAGGTGTTCTAACTGTGGGTTCAAATCCAAGACATTTTCAGCACTCTCAATTATCTTCCAAAATGGCCCAGTAATGAGCTTATCTATTATACCTAAGGCTCTTACACCACTGATATAAGCTAACTCTCGTATGTCAAACGCAACGCTCTTTAAAAGATCATTAGGGTCTGCCCAAGTGCTCACAAATTCTTTAATGTCTGGAAGATGGTGGTATACCGTGCCAGCTACACAGAAAAGATGGTTAAATCTGTGCCCCCTAAATGTTATAAGTTTACATTTCTTACCTTTATTTTGAAGAAAGGTTTCAAAATGTGACCCTACTCCAGATTTCTGACAGCCTTTCATTGTAAGTGCTTTACTTACTGTCCTTGTAAGTCTGGCTGCTCCACTTTCTTTCCAGTCAAAGCTGAAAGGATTCTTACCTTCACATAAACTGGATTCAAATACTGACAAACACTTGTCAACCTCATTTGCTACATTAACAAATATGTGCATTTTGCAGAAAAAAGATGACACTCTACACATTTCCCTTTGTAAATCAGGAGTTAAATTGTCCCAATTACCATACACATCTGGCAATAAACTTTCTTTCAACTCGCATAACTGTTTATTGAATACTGGGTTTGTAGCTCCCTGATCAGACATTGTGGCAACAATACTACTTACAAGTTTAGAGATATTTTGTTCCTTATCCCCTTTGATTACATTAGCAACACCCTCTATTGCTTGTTGAAATGATTTAAATAATGTGTCTGCATTAGCTGAACCTACCTCAATTAGTCCAAGGGAATAAGTTCTCTTATCATGAGTTGTCACTTGAAATGACTGGAAATGGTGATGAAACTTTGAGGTTCCATCCTGATGTAAGCAGTTACCTCTCATACTTTCTAAATTACCCCCTTCACTTTGTAACATTGCATCTGCAACTTGCTTTTGTGCAACATACTTAGCCTCAACAAGTAATCTAGATTTTACTCCAGTACTGGGTAAACTGGAAAGACACTTACCAGTTAAGTTTTTGAGAACAACTTGAATTACTCCATTAACTTTCTTTTGGCTAACACCATACTCTGTAACTAGAGTCATTATGGTTTCTCTTATTTCATTTATGTATTTGCCATTCTGAAATGCTTCAATGATGGGGCTATTAAGGGATTCATTCAGTTCTTCCAGTTCTACTATTTTACTTTCTTTCATTTCAATTTCTAGTTTGAATTGTTCTATTTTGGATTTCAATTCACTGCCTACACTCTCACTCCTTGTTTTCTTTCTCTCTCTGCACACTTGCACTAGCAATTTATTTTTATCTCTCTTGAGAGCCATAATCTCACTTTCTTTCTTGTCACACCTCTCTTTCAAAGTTTCAACTTCACTTTGTTTTTCACTAATTTTTGCATTACTTTCTTTCAATAGATTTTCTTTGCATTCTAACTTCTCATCCCTACGCTTTATTTTTTTGTTTAAGTTTCTTGTACATTGTTTCTGCAGCTGTTCCTTTTTTTCCTGCAGTAAACTTAGAGTGTTTTCTAACTGTTCTGATAATTGTAAATATTTTTGTTCCCATTGTTCACACTTTTTTTTCATTTGAGCCAAGTTTGAAACACTTTTTGTGGCATCTTTGTACTTTTTATTAATTATTTCTAAAAGAGAAAAAAGAGTGTCAGTTTTGTTTTCATACTTTTTGATTTGTGTATCAAGGATTTCATTTTCATTAGTTACATCATAAATGTAACGTTTAAGAGACCTATTTTCATTTATAACTGTTTTTGTTCTGTCTGTCATTATTTTCAGTTTAAGTTTCTTAACTTCATCTTCTATTCCACATGCTTCTGGGGTTACTTTTGGCTTTGGGAGTTCAAACATCATCATTTTTAATTTACTTAATTCTATTGATTTCTTATTCCGAGTCATTTCTCTGACTTTTTTATGAAGCCTTCCTACTTTTGTCTGCAAGCCTTTTCTATCAACAGACAATAAATCTTGCAATTCTGTGACCTGCTCTGCTCTTTGGATAACATTTTCAAGTGATTCTTTAAATTGTTTGTCTGCTGGAAACAGATTTAAAATTTCTGAATTTGTTAACTGATGACATTGTTGTGTGTTTGGAGTGTCACTGGTGACTCTTGAGCTGCTCCATTCTTCAATATTGGAACCTGAAATAAAAATATAACTTCACAAAGCATTTGTTTTTATTTATTTATTTACTTATTAAATCACTTTAAATATTATATATAATGCTAGTAGTATATACTTATACATTGATTTAAGTTACTTATTTCTCACTTTGAAAAAGAAATTAGTGTGTGTGTGTGTGTGTGTGTGTGTGTGTGTGTGTGTGTGCACTAAGCTAAAAAAACTTTTTAAATGTGAAACGTTTTGTATTCATAAAACAAATCTAAATTTCAGCTGTGTTGTCATCATTGTTAAATTACATCAGCGACATTTAATACAAATATAAGAAATTAAATATTATAAATATTCAACAATAAAAATGCACATAATACAGAATAACAACAACAAAACAGTGATAATATAACAAAATAATACTTATCTGATTGTGATCAAAGCTGTAATTCATGTCAAGTTTAATAAAATACTGTCAACAGAATTAAAGAGTAACACTGATTGACTGAAAATAAATAAATTCCAAATTTATAAGGAACATATGTAAACAATAAAGTTCATAACTAATAATTCTGTGAAATAATTCAGAATTCATTATTTAACTGTTATGTACCACATTCCATTCTCAGCCTCAGTAATTTCAGATTTATTATGAATATAACTATCAGCAACATATCATTACATCATGGATTATGGAAAACTTCACAATATGATCTGACACCTGACCTGTGTGGAAAAAATTACTATATTTTTAATTTTAATTTAAGAGTTATTCATCAATTTTATAATTAAATAATATCAATTATTCCTTAAGACAAAACTAATCTTACTTTAACACTTATCCAACCCCATCCCCTCTCTATTTCTCTCTGTGTGAACACAGACACGGGTATTAAATCTTGACAGTTTATTTTATTTTTATAAAGAAATTATGTATCTCGATTCCTGTATTCAAAATGTGTGTGTGTGTGTGGTTTTCTTTGATTAAATTAAACTTTACATCACAAAAATCGACAGAAATAAAGTCCTATCTACTTTCATTTTACGTGTGTTGACAAATTACGTCACATTGTTTACGATCTGACTGACCTGAATTATTCGCGGTCTGACCCATATTTTAGTTTGTTTTTCCGGAGGAGAAGATATACTTATTATTTTTTTAGATTAACATGCCCCATGTAAAAATATCTGAATTTTTGAAAAATCGATGTTGCAATTGTAAAAACGGAACACTTACGTGTGAATTTTCAAAAATAAAACTTTACTTCGTTCGTTCTCGGAGACTGTGAAGGTCATCGTCATGCAACAAACACTACTTGATAGACAAGGATGTAAGCTTTATTTCTATTTGTCAATCTAGACAAATAATCTCGAAACCAGCTCCGGATATCCAATCAAAAACCGCGACCCTTCCCAAAACGCGGACAATATTTAGACCGCAAAGCGAAAACAAAGATTTCAGACGCCGGGCATAACTACTTTCAGCTTGGACGTAATACATTGAAACAACAACATATGTGTGATTTTTAACGTCCATCAATTAGAAAAACTATTAAAAATTTAAATTATACTAATATTTTATCAAAATACGTTTGATTATTAACTTCTTCCTTGATTTGAAAAGGTGGTTGTTTTCCTGCTTTTCCCGGTCGATTACATTGTATAGTCACGTGACCTGAACCCCCTATTAATGTTGTTTGGCAAATACAGAAAAAATTGGAGCTTGCTAAAATTTCTTGTGACACACACACACACATGTACACCACTCCCGTGCTACTTTTGAGTTTTTATGAAATAATATGAACCTATTGGCTAGTACCATATTGGGTCCTTTGGATTCGGGGGATATGCTTTGCTAGAAAAATTCATTTTTATCATGAATCTATACGAAATTCTATCGTGCGCCTTATTCAACTTTGTAGTTGCTCCAAAACTCAGTATTTGAACTGTCACTATTAAGAGTGGATTGTGTAGTGATCAGTTGGTACATGGAAAAATTAAATTAATTAATACATCTTTAGTATATAATTAACTTGCATTCCACGCATGTCCATTATTTTAATTTTGAAATTTTCAATGCCGACATCCTACCTTCTTTACCACTGTATTCAGTGCATGTTTATAACCGTTTAACCGATACCTTTTTAACCGAGTTGACCGAAGTTAGCAATAAAGTCGGCATTACCAGAATCGATTGTCAACTGGTAAAGAAAATGAAAAAACGTTTTATTTTTATCATTTTCCGTTGTAAACTGTAATGTTCACATCATTTTAACGAAATTCTACAAAATAGATATGTCAAAATGCATTGGTCAGCTATTGATTTTTTCGTGAAAAAATACATAAAACTCAACCCATCAAACAATTTCTTTTTGATGGCAAGAGAACATGTTTACTAAACAAGTTTTCAAACTTTTTTAAATTATCTACTTTACTTCTTTAACTCAGACCGATAAGTGTAGCTTTGTTACAAGTACAATGCGGTTAATATGTATACTTAAAATTGTCCGATTGCTATTTCAGCGTTGTGAAGAACACAATTAAACAGCTTTTGCATAGAACACGGTTGTAAAATGCATAATTATGAACACACCAAAGACAAAAGGGCACCCACATACCATTACCTCATATACATGTATATAAGTAATGTGCCGATTTGTAAATTTTAAAAGCCATAGTTTTCATTTTTCAGTGATAAAGTATTGATTAACATCACGGTCCACTTAGAATTCATGGGGGTGATATGTGTAATCAAAATAATATTACAAGTGACTTGGCCTAAAGGAATGAGTGTGTTTTCAAAGAAAAGAACATAAAAATACAGATTTGTAGAAAAGACAAATTTAAAGGAATATTACAAATTAAATAAATACATGTAATGCATGTAGCTATTCAGATTTGAACCCCTGTCCTACAGAATAACTAAGCTTATAGTATAACATCAATTATATGTAATACATGCATGGTAAGTTTTAATGACTATCGAAACTTGATTTGAAAACAAATAGCAAAAGCGGAAAATATCCCTCATTTTAACATATAATAGAATGAAGATGGAGTTGCACAAAGAAATGCAAATAAAATATACATTTGTCTGAGCCAAAATCTAAAACTTCAAATTTACTCGTAATACTATAACTTTTTTAAATTATAACTATAAGAATATTTATAAATGTGTGTTAAACAAACCAAATCGGCCCATTTAGGATAAAATCCCATCAAACCTACGATACATGTTTAAAATGATAAAATATAAGGTATGAATTTAGCCCAATACAGGCACAGCATATGAATTCATGATCTTGGATTGGAATCCTGTAAAATTAACAGTTTGTCAAGTTTTTGATAAATTGATCAACATGCAGAAACTTCAAACTTGCCACCTTGAATTGGGACCAAATTATTCACTATTTTTTTCGATTGATACATATTTAACAATTATTATTATACCGAATCTCCAAAACTTTCAATATTCAAGCAGTGTTCAGCCTTGTCAACTTTTTATTTATTTATTTATTTGAGTAGAATCTGAAATTTAAAAGCTATAAAGTTTTGGAGATTCGGTATAACATAACAAATATTTTAGGGGGTTCGGGGCTATATGGATCCTGATATATTTGTTAATTAATCTACATTTACATGTAGTTTAAAATCAGACAAAATTCTGTATTTAGAAAAATGTTTTTCGTCAAATTTTAAATAAAACACACGATTAATCAGTCCCCGTGTGTAGTTAATAGTATTTCACTTATAACAAGACAGTCAGTTCTGTAAGGGGTGGTGGTGTTGGTGGAATAAGCCGTCGTGAATCTAGCTAGGATCTGCCTCAGTGGGATTCAATCAAGGACGCAGGCGATAAAAGACACCACAATCCAAAAGTCGGTATCAAGACAACCGGTCCCTAGACTCTCGGCTCTTATTCTTTGTTTTTCACATACAATCATTCCTCAATATCGTTCCGTTTGCCGGGGGGGGGGGGGGGGGTTGTCGTGGATTCGAACCCCGGCAGGCTCTGACAAGGCTTGATAATAGGCAGTAACTGTTTCGCCAATCACACGGTCTTTTAAAATGAAAGTCACAAGGTTCTTTAGAAGAGAGTAGAAAATCCGATGCCCTTTGTCACGGAAGACCTTCCCTGCACATTTCCCTGAGCGCACTACAAAGAAATTATTCTGCCATTTCACATAAAGCTGGTGACTTCTCGATTTAAGTATAAATATTCTTAACTGAGACGTAAAACCGCATTCAATCAATCAATTTATCAATGTCGTCATCTTATTTTTTCGTACTGTTATCTGATAGTATCTGGTAATACTAAGTTTTCACTTCCAAATTTTTTTTTTACATTCATAGAATGAATGCGCAGGAAAAAGTCGCTCAACTCGAGGCAAAATGGTTTGTTACCTTGCAGTCTCTTTGACAAAAATTCCGATATTTTTGCTTGAACAATAGACGCTTATTGATATAAATCATGAATTATATAAGAAACGATACAAGAGACGTAGGAATGAATGACCCAGTACCCGTTTGCAATTTTTATAAATCACTTTTTTATCACAAAACGCTGAAATTACGCACATTGTTCAAACGTGACGTTATCATGACGTTATGGCGACAAAAAATGTAAAATGGCAACAGACACTCCTTTTTATTGACCAAAATACATATTTTTTACGCTTGTAAAGTAGGGAATGCCATATATCATTAGAAAGGTAATGAAATATTCTATTAAAATCTAACAAAATCTGAAAATGTCAAAATTTGGCCATAAGGGACGTTTCTACTTGGACGGGCTCATTTAGTTTTGAAAATATATATTGTAAAACATTTAGTTTTGAAGATATATATTGTTGTGAAACATTTAGTTTTGAAAATATATTGTTGTGAAACATTTAGTTTTGAAAATATATATTGTTGTAAAACATTTAGTTTTGAAAATATATATTGTTGTAAAACATTTAGTTTTGAAACAATTGTAATATTTAAACTAATAAGATATCTAATAATTTTGATATTAAAAATATTTCATTACTTACCAAGATTTTCCATGTTTTCTTTTTGAAATATTTGCTCCGACGAAAGTTCACAAAAAAGCTTTAGCACCAAAAAGCTTTAGCAGCTAGTCTCAAACACTTGTAATATCTTTCAGAAGACAAAAAATTTGTTAAAACATTCGGTTTAAATATGTTCTAGGCCAACCAATGGGTTTTAGACATTTTTAGAATCAAATCGATCTCGCCTCAATTCGACAGTTTCGGAAAAGTAGGCTGTCCTCTGTAAAGATTGACAAGTGTTTAGGACAATAGCTTCCTAGTTAATTCATAAAGATTTACCAACCTCTACATATACATTAATTATTAAATTTCATCTTATCAGGGGTTCGAACCTCCTTTAATTACAGAGGATTCCATTATGTCAAGAACACTTTGATCTGAATTCATTTTGAATGACGCCTGATGACATCAGATGCTTTCAGAAGTACCTTTTGTCTTGCATACACGTTCAATTACGCCAGGTGATACCCCCTTTGTTTTAACATACACGTGCATGCACGCCAGGTGCAGACCACCCCTACAACCTCATTAATGCAAACAATGGTCATTCATTAATAAAAACAATAACATGACAACAGACCACCCCTACAACCTCATTAATGCAAACAATGGTCATTCATTAATAGAAACAATGGTCATTAATGAAAACAATGGTCATTAATGATAACAATACCGAGGTCATTGACCCCATTTTCACACCCACCATCCTTTCCCATCAGCAACAATACCGAGACTCAAGTTGCCCTTAACTACTAGCATCTTCATCAAAATCACTCCTCTCCGCGTGACTATTAGCATCTTCATTGGCGTCCATATCATCAAAAAACTTTTCTAGCCAATTTTGATCATCAAATTCATCCATGGTCTTCAAGACAATTTACCAAACTAAGAAAAACCTTATCTGAGGACATTATTATATGCTAAAATTATAATAATTTTGGGGGATTTAGCGCATCTGTTAAGTGTGTTGGGTCAGTTATAACTGTATGGTATCTTTCAGATTACAGTTGTCTATTAAATCATAATTTATGTGTTTTCTTTACTGCTGTACTACAACCATGACCTTATAACTGTCTTTTGATAATCCTTGCCACGTGCCTTGCACGATTGATCTTTTTACAAACTATTTAAACATGTACAAAATGTAGTTCTGGAGGTGATTTTTGCATCGTTTGTCGTGCCACAAATCATTTATTGAAACTCAAAAGTGTGCTGTATTGACTGTATTGGGAATGACAGTCAAGGGGTGACACTCGTTTGCTTGGCAAACTCGTGACCACCGCTTGACTGTTATTCCCAATACAGTCAATACAGCACACTTTCTCGTTCAATAAATATTACTTAAAGTTACTAAGTTTGGGGTATATGCCATAGTATTAATACTGTTACAAGTTGTACATCAAAATATTTCAATAACAACCATGACCCGATAAAATCTTTCGTGTATATACCGTGTTTCAAATGCTTTTTGGTTACAATGGGCCACATGACCCATTCTGTCAAAAAATAGGGGGTCATTTGTTGAAAGCATGGGTCATGAGAGTTCTGTAAAAATGATAATGAAAGACATTGTTACCTGCTAAATATTTTATTGTTTGTTTATTTTTGCAAATATTTTCCTTTTTTACTATTTCTCCACACTTTGAAGTATTTCAGGATTTTTTCCAATTTTTTTCTGACTTTGAAACTTGTTTACTATGTACTGTATATATAAAAAGATTATCAAAGATGTGCACCTGACTTAATGGCAACCTGGTCCACCGAGTCATTGACCCATTTTATTTGATGAATGTAAAATAGAATACACTTTGAATAAAGTACACCAATTGATTTATATTCCCTTTTCATTTATAATTTTTCGTTAAGTATTTTTTATAATTTTTTGAACAATTAAAAAATATAAAATATTATCATGCGTCATTTGAAATGGTAAAAATAACATGTAAAAGGTAACAATCAATTTTGCAAGTTTATTTTACATTTTAAACATACCCCCTTCTCCCTATTGGGATATTAGAAAGTAAACAATCCCTTTCCATGTGTAAAATGGTCTTTTCAGGACACCCGAGCAACCTTCTGAAGGTGACCTATAGTGAAAAATGTTTATCTGCTGTGCTGCTTGCATCATAAACATTTTCAACTTCTCCAGAACCAGTTAACCATTGATAGTGAAGGTGGATACGGATCCTTGGGCAAAGTCCTTTCAAGTGACGCAGCAAGTGGTGTTTCGGTGGGTAGTGATGGCTTTAACATATCAGTTGCTACAGCAGAGGGGTTAAACGTATATATGCCACAAGCGCGAAACCCGCTGCATATATTGACAGGTGTGAGACATTTTTCCCAGGCAAGTTTAAACAAGACGAGGAAATGCCCATCTGTTTACTAGATTAAGACTATTCTGGTTTAAATATTCAGAACAAACGTCATCATACGCAGAATTCAAGGGTTTGAAAACTGTACGATCTACCGGCTGTAAAGCACGTGTGCAATGGGGCGGGAGACTGAATACATATATATATATATATATATATATATATATATATATATATATTTTCCTCCATTACAGGTTCAACTAGATAAACTGTGAGCCACAAGTTCATAAAAATTACCACCCCTCCCAAAAATCCATGGGATCAAATTTTTAAATAGGAGGTGCACATCTACATTATTTCACAAATGTTGTGTGAAAGTTTCATGAGAATCCGTTGAAGGGTTTAGGAGATGCGGATAAGAGATAGGTACCCTAAGGTGTAACGGAAGGACGGACGGACACCCCTATCACTATATACCCCCCATCACTTTAATGTTTGCGCGGTTTTCTGTTGTACGCCCAACAACGCTCCAGGAACACTTTTCAGCAATTTCTTTCACAGGCTGATGTTCGAATTGTTTTCTAGTTTCATCATAGTTCCAAATTTGTTTTGGTTTATGTTCTAAGCCTAATTTCTTGAGCAAATGTCCCAATTTCGCCGAATTTAACAATGACGCCCGTGATGTTGCGAGTTTTTCAGGCTTACGTATTGATAATTCGGGGTGTCTCTTTTTGACCCCTTGCCACCAATCTGGGAGTGGCGTTTTAAACGGAGTGGCATTGAGTTTTCGACAAAGAGTGCCGACCCTGGTTATAAGTTGTTATCGGGACACCCCTATCCCCTGTTTTGCCGCATGTTGGTATAACACGAATACCCATTTAAATGCCAATTTTCTCAATTATATCGTAGTTTTGACTGAAAGTTATACTTAAAGAAATTAAAATAAGTTTTTTAATTGTTTAAAACTCATTAATTTAATATTTGTTTTAAAATACATACTGAATGGATCTGTCAAGGTCTCAGAAGCTTTTGCAGTGTCAAACCTTTTTTCGTTTTTCGTTTCAGATGCAACAACGCGCAAGGTCAGTGGTGTCAAGTGATGCACCATTGTCATATTTAACTCTGGGAAAACCTAGGGGAATACCCTTATTATAATAATCCGTCGGAGCGCCAGATAGCTGGTCGAGCAAGGAAAAAAAAAACACGAAAATAATACTTGTCCGGATTTACCCGAATTTTCCCAAATACTACTGTCTAGGTAGCTCCAGAAATGATCAATATTACTGTACAGGTAACTCTTGAATTGTCACGTTTGCCAAAAACAAGATTTACTACAACCAACCCACCAATCAAGATAAATACCGATCTGGCGGTAATCCAAATCCAATTTTAGACTATAAAATGCAATTTACCTTTAATTTACCTCTAAAATCGTAAGTAGTGACATTTGGCGAGAGCAAGACTAAAATTCTGTAATTGATATCTGTTGTCTCAATATAAACGACATTTTCGTGACTGAAGCAATAACGTCCATTCAACAAAATTAATTTTTATACCATAAAAACATGTTATTAAAGCTTACAGATGCCTCTTCTCGTCTCAGTCAAAATTATTTCTCTTATGTCGAGGCTGTCAGCTCTGAAATGGTGGAGGAAACCAGGAAGAAATTTGACGACATTCGGATAGCAAACAAATAAAAACCTAATCACTATTCACCTGTTCCGTTTTACTTTATGGCCAAATAAACTTATAATTTTGTGTCATGTAAAAATCTTATTTTTTAAATTGAAGAAACCACATTGTTGACCTCCCTGAGAGGGACAAGAGACAAAGTTGTAAGAGAAAGAGAGGTGATATTAGTATAACATCCATATGTAGCAGAGGAGCTAAACCAGTTCGACAACATCATAGATGCGACGAGACAAAACGTTTACCTCATCAAAGAATGGAAATCAGTATATCTGACGACAACGAATAATTTTTCATTTATTTAATGTATATATAAATAAAAACCAAATGTAATTGAAATTAAAGCACATATTGAATACATTGTACAAGAGTCACATTCCCTGTGTTCATAATATAAACAGATGCATATGCATACTTATATACCAGGGGAGAGAGAGCGAGAGAATTATGAAAATTATTGGAAGGTCTTTTAAATATCATTTGGCGTCATTTAAAAAAAGTATCATATGTTGGACATAACATAAGCATAATATGTAACACGGAAACAAAGTACTGACTTGTGAAAACAATTCAAAAAGTCTTTAATGAAACAAAATCTCTATCCGAGACAGGGAAAATGCAGAACAATGAACTAGGTGGTCTTTTTTAGTATTCATCATCTATCTTGACAAAGATGACACTGGAACATTACACTTTGCATTATGATACTGGATACTTGATCTCCATTTGTATTGCTTACCGCAAAAATTTGCAGGCCCTTTGTGCTGTGCGTCCATGTGCTCTCTTAAGGTGTCAAGACTAGAACTATAATTTTCTATAGATTTAAGAAAAAAGAAGCCTATTAAATTAAGCATGTCAAGGCCACTTTTATTGATTGATATTATTTCTGTGATGTTATTGTGTAAATATGTTTCCATGATTTAGGGTATGGTATTATTGGCATTATGTTTTTTTAAACATTTTCAAGTAAATTACCTCATAATTCCACCAATAGCTAAAATAAAATAAGCTTGTTGTTGCCTATAAATATCTTCTAACTGCATGTGATGGAAATATTTAATAAGTGGAGATCTAAAGCAGTACTGTCCATCATCTCCATACTCAGGGGAAGGCACCGGGGGTAACTGATAAAAGTCTCCACAAAGTATCATTTGGACTCCACCAAATGCAAGTGCATTATGTTTTACTTTTCTCAGTATATATTCAATTTGCTGGAAAAGTTTCATGCTCAACATGGATACTTCATCTTTGATTAAGCACTCTAATCACAAAATATTTTCCTTTACGGAACTATATGCTTCAGCAGTTTGTATTGTCTGTGGTATTTCGTAATTTTTATAACGACCATCCTTGACTCCCATCAATTTGTGTATAGTTGAAATTGTGAAAGTATCTTTAAATTGTATTCTTAGTGTCCTTGCAGCCATATCAGTTGTTGCTGTTATTTTAATTGCTTTATCTTGTTTTATAAGAAATCTGACA
The DNA here is from genome assembly GCA_021292105.1 of Anadara kagoshimensis. Lineage (NCBI taxonomy): Eukaryota > Metazoa > Mollusca > Bivalvia > Arcoida > Arcidae > Anadara > Anadara kagoshimensis. Next base: position 11,145,836 of record CM037859.1, read on the forward strand.
ATTTCAACCAAAACAAAAGACTTCCCTGTACACAGCCATCCTGTTACTAAAATATTGTGGCTTTTTGATGCATACATTACACATTTTTGTTGATTTATATTTAAGATTCTAAAATTGAGATTTTGAAAAATGCGAAACGAAATCTCTTTTTTAAACAATATACTCAAGACAGGTTGTTAAATATAAAAACATGGCATTGGTCACGCATGATGAAACACAAATAGAAGTAAATAGTAAATATTTCGTAAATAATAATGCAATCACAAAAGTCTCAAACGATCGTTTTTTTCAATTTTTGTACGACAAATAGATAGTTTCTTACCTTCTACAATGGTATGAACAAAAAAAATCCAATACAGTCCACTATAGCACTGGTCACTTCAAAATGTACAGGAGCACTTGAATGACGCATTCTTGGAGACCTAACTACAAAGTTCCCAATTGATTAATTTTTTCTGGCGTATGCATGCTTCTTTTTTAGATGGTTCAACATGTTTCTTGTCCCACCAGTATATGTAAGTTCTGAACAACACAGTTGACAATTTACAATTTTATCATTAAGTTCTCGCTTGAAATATTTCCACATTTGGATTGTAGGGGTCGCATGATTGAAAGTTCTACCTTTAATGCCAAAACAAATCAGTAACGCGATAAAACACTACTCACTGGTCAATAAAATACCAAGCAAAGGGCTACACCATTATATAGTAAAACCAAAAATTATAAATATTATTATTATTATTATTTAACAATATTCCAGACATACATTATACTATTTATCCCTTAGTACACACATCACTTAATTTAGTCACTAGTTACAATGTTTAAATTAAATTTGAAATTTAAAAAAAATAAACATTTTCTCGCAATTTAAAAATAGTTAATATTTAATACTACAAAATTTAAAAAAAAACTGTACTCACAATTGGATACTCTTCTTTCCAAGAATCATATCCTCTAACCATGACCAATACACAACTAAAAACTTCGCACTCACACTCCTTATCTATGCTGTAAAATGCGAACTCATTATTACTATCATACACTGCATTGAAGTTAAAACATTTACCCCAGTTAAAAAACGCCACATCAACACGGATACTGAACTTATTTATTACACCTGTGTTTAGAACAAGATATGGGTTATATGGCTTAATATTGTGATACATATATTATTGACTGGACAATAATAAAAATACATTTTTTGGTTTTTGAAAACAAAATTACTTTGTACATTGTAACAAATGTGACTTGGAAATGGTGATGAACGAGTGATTTATCTAACCTATATATTTATCCATTGCCTCCTGGACAAGATGTGGCCTCCTTACAGCAATTGATTTATCTAGCATATTGCATCTATTGCACCCTAGACAAGATGTGCCCTATTTACAGTGATTGATTTTGCAGGTAAAAGATGCAGTCTTGAAGATGGTGATGAACGAGTGATTTATCTTACCTATATATTTATCCATTGCATTCTGGACAAGATGTGACCTCCTTACAGTAATTGATTTATCTAGCATATACAGGTCCATCCAGAAAGTTTGGACACCCCTTCTATAACCTTCGTAAAAGAGCAATGTTGATGGTCTTAGTACTTGGTGTTTTGTTAACTTATATTTCTTGAAAGACTATTTTTATATACTACCTAGAATGTTATTTAAATGGCACGATTTATAAAAGTTTCAGTTTTAGTTTTTAGTGAACAGTGAGCGATAAAAAATGAAAATATTTGGGAAAAATCCTATTTCTTCAATCAAATATGTACTTAATAAACAGAAAATACTGGAAACGACTTTAAACAATTAGTTCTAAGCGATTATTAAGCATTTTCTAAGTAAAATATGTCATTTAATCTGTAAAAATTCCTTCTGTATCGAAAATACTAAATATTTAGAAATACGGTAAAAATGAATTTTTGGTGAGTGTATTTAACGATTATTTATTTTTCGTATAACGTCCATTTTCTATTGCAAAAAGATGTTTTATAGTATTATTTGACTTAGAAAAAACATTTTTACTTATGTTGTGGAACAGATGCTTTCTTCTCATTGTTTAAAATCATTTTTGCCAAAGGACAGTCATTTTTGTGTCTTGAACATATAAAGGGAGATAAGTGTCTTTTGCAATTTTAATGTGTCCAAATTACATCGATTAGATCTAGTGGTATGTCACATGTAACCAACTATTAAACAAATCATTTATAAAGCATTCAAAAATTGTATTGACAAACAAATTTGTGGCTAGCAATGAATTACTTTTATGGGTGTCCAAACTTTCTGGATGGACCTGTATGTATCCATTGCATCCAAGACAAGATGTGCCCTATTTACAGTGATTGATTTTGCAGGTTATTCTGCGCATATACCTTAAATACATTGATCAGTTTTATTTTTGGTCTTTTTACCCTTTCCTTTCCAAGATTTGTTTCCAACTTTCTCTTGGTTGTACCTACCTGACAGAGATGGTTGCAGCTTTTACATTTTAGATACTTCAGCACTAGTGTCTAATGCCTTTGCTTGAATATTACTTGGTGGTTTCTCGCACTACAATATCATGCTTCATATTTAGACTTATACCTGAATTGTGATACACACGAACGGCTACATTCGAAACTTTATGACAAACGTGATGACTTCAATTTTTCTACTGTCAACTTTTCTTTTTTTATGCAGCAATATACCTGCTTCTCCTGCTTATGGTGTATTTGTTTCCCAATTAATACGCTATGGTAGAGTTTGTTCCCACTACGGAGACTTTGTACAACGAAGTAGGCTGCTTGCAAATAAATTGTTGACTCGGAGATATTGCAAGCCTAGGCTTATCAAGGCCCTCAAAAAGTTTTATGATCGTCATCACAGTATTGTTGATAAGTTTGATGTCTCTGTGTCCAAGATTGCCCTGGATATATTTGACGTCTCATAGTTCCATGTTCCTTCCACATTATTTTGATTACACATGTGGCGGGTGTAGCTAGCTAAACAGGAGGTGCTTACCCTTCCGGAGCACCAGGCCTCACTTCCCTGGTGGTAGTTCACGTGTCTAACCTAATTTGTCAGTTCCAAAGTTTTTACTCTGCTTCTGGATTGTGATTCGGACATGGATTAGTATGTTTGTGTTTGACTATGATACAACTCACGTCAAGCTGTTGAGATTGGATTTTTGCACGCGGTTAAACGATAACCATAGTATTAAACCAAAGAAAGAAAAAAACATCTGCAACAAGTACAATATGCACTGATCAAATAGATCCCACTGTTAATGCAACCATCGTTTACAAAAAGAGCAGTATAATATATTTCTTCGTCACTAGTACCCATGTTATGTACACAGAAACAAAAATTGTTAACACATCAGAACACAGCATTGCACAATCCAAACTGCTAGATTTAGATGAAGTTCAGTTCGAACCAACTGATACTGTAACAGCGAATATGCTCTCAGAGACAATACCGTTATCTTTCAATACATTATATTTACCAGATACTAGAGTTCCAGCACTAAAACCCAAATGGCAGTTTGAGGAATGGAAAACCATAAATTGGATTTTGTTAAAAGTTTACCAAGACCTACGCTTTTTCTACTTCAGCTTGCCTAGTCATAATCTCTAGCACTGATTCATGGAGAATATGTGGTCTCAATTGAAATCAGCATCTCTTTCATGCAATGCCTTAGTAAAATGGACAGGGACACATTAAATGCAGTACTGAATGGTGACCTTCCTAATGAAGAAAATGAAGATTATATTAATTTATTGGACAGGTTTTAGTCACACTTATGTGCCAAAAAAAGAAAGCAGTAAAACATACATTGCTTCAAATCGCCCATAAAGAACTCATTCAAAGACCAAAATATGCACTGTATGATTAGTGTTGCAAGATATTCAACACTGGAAAAAACTGTCCGCTTTGTGCCACCTTTAAGCAGATAACGTTGTCTTTCTGTTTTTGATGCATCGATATTTTAATGAAAATTATGATATTGCTTTTGACTGTTATTTATTTGCATTTCTATTTTTAATACTTTTAGCAGGCTTTCTTTTTATTTCCCCTCGTTCTTATATTTTAGTCAACATGGGGAAGCCTGCTTTTAAAATCCCTGGCATCAGTGTAGTGTATGTAGGATGCACCATTGGGGACTTAAAGAGCTTGCATTTGGTGCTGGGTATACCCTTAAGAGAGAGCCCAATAATCCAAAAGACAAAAACGCTATAGCGGTGATGGACAATAACAAAATATGTGCATATGTTAAAAGAGAATATGCCGAAAAACTCTCTCTTATTTTGGACAGTGGTTTTTTAAATGGACAAGTTTATATTAAATTTCACTATCCATCTGAAGTGAGAAACTAAAGAATAGGCCCCAAGCAGAAAGGAAATGTTGGATTTTGCTGTTTGGAAAACAGGAAAGACTAACTGATAAAGAAAATGGAACAAATACATATCATATTCACAGAACTGAAAATTTAGATGGACCATTGATTTTTTTCAAGAGAATACCACAGCCAAAATGAACATTGAAAATGCTTTTAATATGTTTCCAAAGCGTTAATTCTCTCCTATTTTATAGATTGAATAAAAATAAGTTTAAATTTAATTAATCGTTGGTTTGTATTTTAGATTCCATTACGAATATTCGTTGTTTTTTCAGATTCTGAAATTCAAACATGTGAAGAGCTAAGAAAAGGAAAGCAGACAACGCAAAGACAGATCTGACAAGTGCCCTGACAGCGGTAAGAAACGGGATGTCCATAAGAAGTGCTGCAAACACATTTAATATACCCAGGTCTACGCTCGCCGATAGAGCGTCTGGCCGCATCAAAGACGGAGCAACATGGGGCAACACGACGACATTTTCAAGTGAAGACGAAGATTACCTAGCTATGTAAGCGGAGGAGAGAGCAAACATGGGTATTGGGTTTTAAAAATCTAATTTTTTTAGAGCTGCAGGTGTTTTGGCAACCGGAAGAAATGTAAAATTTAAACATGAAGCTCCGTCAGAAAAATGGTGAAGAAGTTTTAAAGCGAGACATCCAGTCCTATAATAATAACTCCAGAAGCAACCTCTGTTGGATCGTCACGCCATGATGCGATTACGAATAGCAAAGTATTTCAGTGCATTGAAGGTGGAAATGAACCAAAATGACTTTCATATGAAACCACATCTCATTTGGAACATGGACGAGATTGGACTTAGTCCAAACCATAAGCCAGTCAAAGTTATTGCTGAAAAGGGCACAAAGAGTATACACTGAAAAACTTAACTCCAGAGAATTGGTGACAATAATAGCATATGGTAATGCAGCAGGGCGAGTGATACCTCCGCATGCTATACTGCCAGGTTTAACCAAACAAGTCTTGTATAGTTACGACAGTGAAAACGCCCCGACCGGTACCCAGATAAGCGTCTCAAACTCTGATTGGACGAAAAAAGGGATAGGGAAACTTTTGTTCTCGGAAACGTGTCTACGAAATATAGATCCCGAGAGACCACAGATACTTATCGTTGATGGGCACGATTCACACATTTTTTAGAATTTATAGAAGAGGCAAGATCATCCAAAATCAATATCCATGAATTCCAAGTAAAACTAGCAATTGGACACAATCGTTGGACAGATGTGTATTTAAGGCTTTAAAATCATAATGGAATACCTTTCTAGATAAGTATTCTAATTTCACAGGAATGGCAATAGGACATAGACAATTTTTCCCGTATCAGAATACATATCTCGCGATAAAGCAGATATATTTCTTTCACGCTCATTTACCAGGCGCACTATTTCCATGTGTTCTCATATCTTATAATTTCATAGCAAAGAATCTTGGAAAAAAGCGATAGCAAAGTACCCGTTCAACGTGAAACGCCGTACAAAAAGTGCAAAACACCCGGTATTGTCCCGCCTTCCACGAATGAAGTTATGACCGTAGCAGTGCCAATTCCCGACATTGGATCAATTACGAACCCCATGTTGCAAATTTACTGTTTGTTCTAAAAGGAGACGGAAATTTACCCCTCCGTTCACAGGATACATTTGAAAATTCGAGTATTACCGATGTTTCTGGTACATCTTAGGAGAACAAAAATGATTCTGCTAATGCTTGTAGTTTTGATTTAAATAATTGTGAGGCATCGGAATGTACACCCCAGATGGCTTTGAAAGTAATTGAATCAACGTTATCCAATGAAGTTCTTTTAACATACATCGCAGCATATCTGGATGGAAATACAATTAATGACTCAATGTTTACAACTTGGAAAAAGTACAAAGATTTGATACAGATTCCTCTTTATTCGAATTTGAACATATCGATATAGAACTTTCCCCTTACCCCGTCTCGAAAAACCTAAAAAGACAAGAGTTGAATGAATTGCAAAGAAACAGAGGAAAGAAGAAAAGAGGCAGAAGGAAGTAGCAAAACTGAAACGACTTTTTGAAAGACAACGATCACAATGAAATGAGTTAACTTATAATGCAAAAAGTGATTACAGAAACGATGAGTTGGTCCATATTTTTTCATCAAATATTTACATTTTAAATTTCGTGTTAATAAAATTGTACTTAGTGAGGTTGTCAACAAGTGAATCACATTTACTGCAATCATAGTTCTTAATGTTTGCTTTGGCTGAATAAATTAATTACAAACATACCAGTCCAAGATCAATATCATAATCCAAAATTGCAAAGAAACACTTCGCAATATAGTAGTGGCACATACAAGAATACGCGTTAACTTACACAAGGGAAGCGAGGTCGGGTGTTCCGGAAAGGTAAGCACTTCCTGGTTAGGTAGCTACACCCGTCTCGTGTAAATGTAAAGCCAAGAACAACAGGAACATGAAACTATGCGATATGAAATGCAAGATAAGTTTAACAAGATAAATAATGGAACAATCTAGAGGATTAGTTCCGAATTCATTCGTAAAATCCTCTGGATGTGAAATGATAAAGGCGACAACTTTCCCCTTTTTAGCCGCATATTCTTGCATCTTGGGAACCTTGAAAACTACTCCATAGATTTTGCTAAACATTTCTGAGGTTATGGAGTCTAATGCGATCTAGCTATCTAACTTGGTGAATTTTTTTGGGAAAATTCGGTATCATACTTAATTTTGGGGTCAAACATGCAAAAAATGAATTTTTCCAAAAAACAATTACATTTAACGCACTCCTGTTCAATAACCGTTTATTGTACGAAAAAGTCGTCCATTGACCGAAAAAAGTTTAAGATCTGACGGAATAGACGATTTTAAATAAAATTTACTTAAAATTATTGTTTTAATTTCAAGAATAATTGAAATATTTTAATAAAAAAGCAGTAGTATGATTAAGATTATACAAATAGGAATAAATATCTGATCGATAATTGATCTTTATAAAAGTAATGTTTGCCAGTCAGATAAATAAGTGTATTACAAATAAAAGTTTGATATGCCCGTCTTCCTTTGATCAGAAATCTTAAGTCAGTTAAATTAACCTAAAAATTATTCCTCTCAAGAATGATAGAGCAAACTATTATAATAATAAAAATATTTTTTAAATGGAGTAAAACATTTTATTTATATATTTTATTATTAAATCTGAAAGATTTAGAGCTAGTCACGTAATCCTTAGGCTACCGGGTACTAATATAGGTTATTATTATAAAATGCATGTTCATGTCTTCCGTGGCCTAATGGATAAGGATGTAGAGTCAGGAAAGGATGTAATCTGGGGAACTAAGGGTAGTGAGTTCAAGTCCCGCTGCGAGCGAAATTAGATAAGTAAATTTGTAATAAATGATGTAAAATAATGTGTTCTTCTTTATTTGTGATTTCAGGACTACTTGCAAAACAACCAAAATTAGTATAAATTGATAAAGAAAAATGATTAAATAAATAAGTTTATTTTTTATAAATTTACAAATTTTATAAATAAATAAATTAAAAAAAAACAAAAAATAATTTTTTTAAATAAAACATAAAATAAAATAAAAACAGTGTAAGAGTATAATAAGATAAATAATTATATTTAACATCACATTTATATAAATTTACAATTTAAAAAAATGTAAAGAAATTTGTTTTCTGTGTTTATTAAACGAATCCTTAAAGATCCTTAAAGCCGCCTTAAAGATCCTTCAAATTTCAGTTCCATTAAGGATCTTTAAGGATGTCCTTAAAGAGACCTTAAAGACACATTTAAGGTCCTTATAAGACCCCTTAAAGATCCTTAAAGACCCATTTAATGAGTCTTTAAGGGGGCTTTACGGATCCTTAAAGGTGACTTTTCTTCTTGTGACAATAAGATATCTAGTGATAATCTACGTCATTATATAGTTTTAACTTTTGGTAATTTAGATACTTAGGAGTAGTTTGGTAACATTCTCGCATTTGTCTCTGGGTAAATACAGTGTTTTTGAATAATGATTAGCTTATGCTGTAGTTTGGTTTCCAACTTTTCGGATCGCTGATCGGGCTGCGTTTTTGAAAAATGTAAATCGTTTTTCGCCTAACTTTTGGCCAAATGTTCTGGAAACCACCACTAACACATTGTTAAAACCCTCTTCTTTCAAACACGATAGGATGTTCCGACCACCACCATATTCTCCATCATCTTCGATTCCATCGTGAATGACACCTTTTTCGTCGGTAAAGCGGTAAGCGACAATATTATGCGTCGAAGATGCTACTGCCGGTATTGACAGAAGTTTACTAAGTCCTTCTCGAACTTCTTGTATTGATTTCTGAGCAATTTCAATCAAAGAGAGACAACCCCTTGCAAAAGATGTGTTTCAGCTATAATTCTCCCCTGGTTCCGAACTAATACAGTGCATTTAAAGGAAGTTATCGCCATTGTAAGAGGATGCGTAACTGTCCCTAATTCCGAACATAAATGCCCCTAATTCAGAACAGGTGGACGTTTTTAAAAATACATGTAGTTAAGATTTGTGAAAACAAAAAACATATACTGCACTTCCAGCGTATTCAAGCAACTTTTGGTTACAAGATTTTTGTCATAGTCAACAGATGTAACTAAAATATTTAGCATATTAAGTCTAAAACGGAAATCATTCTGGTTATATGTTAAAATTAAAATCTTTCATTATACCTATTTGTCGACAATACTTTTTTTTTTATTAAATAACAACAATTATGCGCTCGGTGACACCGTCTACAATTATGTACTGCTTTAAATTACTTCATTTTGTCCGTTTTGTTTTTGTTGTGTTAACAGTACTTGCATTCGAAAGGTAGTTCATCTGTGCTTTAAGTTAGCGCATGAGAAACACAGGCAAAATAGAAGCGTCTGAAGCAATTTGTGCACTGTACGTATTCATCGTAGGGTTTCTCACATCTAAAGCAATCAGTGACTTTGATGTTAATATTGTCATCTGAATCAGAAGCGGCTATTTCACGCAAAATCTGTTCTCTCTCCTGTCTTTATTTCTTTTTAAGTTCAATCCTCTTTTTTTCCCTTACGTTTCTTTTGTTGAAGCTCTTCTGCAATCTTTCTGCCTGCCGTTGTTTTTCTCTCAGTGCTGCTTCCTTTTTTGCTTCTTTTTCTTTCAACCATTCTCATTGGTATCATCATCCTGGTTACTTTCGACTTCTTGGCTTCTGTCTTTGAAACTATTTACTAAACGGTGATGTGGCCATTGGCAGACCTGTTACTGCTGTTGCAGTAGATGCTGATTTTGCCGGGGTGCAAGGTGCTGTTACAACTGATGTTGATTTGGCTGGGGAGCAAGATGCCATAGATATGGACACCGTAGGTTTTTGTTTCATGGTAACTGGATTTAAAACAGCCGGCGTTCCATTGGACGTGGAAGATTTTATACTAGTGATAAAAGGAGCTGCAATAGACGCAGCAACAGAGAGCATGGGGTTTCCTGATTCCATTGCGACGTTGTCAAAACAGAAGCTGTAACAGATGGAACACCAGCAGGCGGCAAGGTTGCCGTTTCTAATTTGCTTGTCGGTATGGATTTATCGGCAAATATGCCGTTGTTGCAGGAGTTTCAGAGAACATGGTGCTTGGAGCTAGCTTCAAATACGCGAGCACTTTCTGTGGATTCCATGGGAAAATTCCAGAATCTTGAAAGCCCTAAATGGTTGCCTCTACAGTAGCGCTTTTCAGCCATGCATGTTTGAAAACTCTGGCAAATGTTTGCTTTGTAACAAATCACCAATGTGAGCCGATTGGAAATTACGTACTGATTAACGACATGCTACTATTAAGATGCCAAATAAACGCAAGTCTAGTGGCTGGGTAAGGTACGAGGAATGTTCTAACAGACAATAAAGCTCGATTCCGTTTTCCTTACATATGTTAGAAGCTTTATGGTGATGTGAGTGGAGTGTCCATCTATGAGCAACAGCACTGGACCACTGGTTTCTTGACATCACGCGCTTCCACCCCTGGAATGAAAACCTCTTTTAATCATGATGTGAATACCTGCGAGTCCATCCATCCGTTTTCAGATCTATCCATAGCAGCCTCCTCAAACCCCTCTAAAGGATTATAAGAAAAACGCTAGCTGTCCTGGGTAAATGATCATTGGCTGTATGTAATGACCTACAGCACTTACTGCGGCTATTATGGTCATTTGTGTTTTGTCGGAATTACCGTACTGATATACAACAGGTCACCTGTTTCTCCAATTATTTAACTGCTTTTGTATAGCAGAGGGATATGCCAGTTTCATCGGCATTGTAAATTCTACTTGGGTCATTCAATAAGTCCTTATCATCAACTTCATCTGTAATGTCTTGTTGTAATTCAGCAAACCATTTCATCTTTATTTATGATGGCTCGCTCTTTGCCAAGTTGAACTGTTGTTCTTAAATTAAGAGATGGATGGCTGGCAAAAAACCCCTCCTGATATACAACAGGTGGCCCGTTTCTCCAATTATTTAACTGTTTTTTGTATGGCAGAGGGATATGCCAGTTTCATCGGCATTGTAAATTCTACTTGGGTCATTCAATAAGTCCTTATCATCAACTTCAACTGTAATGTACTGTTGTAATTCAGCAAACCATTTCATCTTTATTTATGATGGCTTGCTCTTTGCCAAGTTGAACTGTTTTTCTTAAATTAAGAGATTGATGGCGGGCATGTTATCAACAAAAGGCGTTTTTCTTCCATCTTCGTCTAGAATTTATTTTACAATATGAGAGAGTTCTTTTTGGGTTCTCCCATATCCAATTCTGGACATGCGTAGTGCCAATTGCTCCAGCCTGGTCTCTTTAACAGGCGACAACATCGTTTTCACACTGATTGATGTGCCGACATACTTTCTATTTACCCGGTTATGTATGGTGGTTTTCGGGATGTTATACATCTCGGATGCCCTCCCAAAGGACAATTGACCGCTCTTGACTGCTTCTGCGACCTGGTTCCCCAAATCTGGATCATATTTTCTCCTCTTACCGAATTGTAGGCTTATAGCTAAAAAATAAAATGTTTTGAGATACACACGGCAAAGCATTGGCAATCAATGACAAAAATCATATAGGCATACTGTGGTATAGGTAAGTTTACGATTATCGATATAGAACTTGATCTAAATGGCGACGAAACCCCATGGTTTGTGTTTCATATAATAACAATGAATTTTAAAATTATTTGTTTCTACATTAAAATGAAATGGTTTGTTCGGAATTACGAACAGTTTAGTTATGTAATTCCGAACAGTTTTGATTTCTCAAAAATGTGACCTTCAGGTGAACCCAGGGGTATTACACATGATATTTACACTAGTCTATTACAATAATATTCATAGGACATGATTATAGCAAGACAATGTAAAATGTTACATTCTTAGCAAAAAAATAGCTGATGTATATTAGCACTTGCGCGTGGCCTAGTGGTTAAGGCGTTGGACTCATGATTCGAAGGTCGTGGGTTCGATCCCTGTACTGGGGGATGTGTTGTGTCCTTGAACAAGACACTTAATTTCACGTCGTTCCAGTTCACTCCGCTGAAAAATAAATGAGTACCAGCAAAATGCTTGGGGTTAATCCTGGCCTGATGGGCCTAATGGCTTGGGGCAGACTTTAACTTAATAATAGCACTTACCGAAATTTACAAGATTTATACAATTGTGTATTTCTCGGCTATACAACACTTCTTGAACCCAGAATGACGCCAAAAAGATTTTGTGTTATTGTGGTGTATTGCGACTTTCGGATCATATCCGTTTGCCATTTTGTGTTTAGTATATCCTTGTGTAGGAATACACTTGTCGTCAGCTTATGTTAATAAATGAGCTCGATGTGGACGCACGTGTTTTTGATCATTTCGATATTGAATCAACCTGATTGTGCCAGACACAACAATTTGGCGACGAGCCTAACCATAGGACACTACGATAATGTCAAGAATCGGTAAAATTGGACAATTTGACTCTGTCGAGCCGTGGGATTCATATGCTGAGCGACTCTCGCAATACTTTATTGCCAACGATGTCAAAAAGGAAAAACAGGTACCGGCTTTGAGTTTAATTGGCCCAAAGACTTACACTTTGCTTTGAAATTTGGTAGCACCAAATAAACCGGCCGATGTTTCTTTCGGAGATCTGTGTGCCATTTTAGAAAACCATTTGAACCCCCGGGGACTTGTGATAGCAGAACGATTTCGTTTCCACAAACAGGATCAACTTCCCGATGAATCGTGCATGACATTTGTTGAAGAACTACGAAAGCTAGCAATTTATTGCCAGTTTGATGGAGTGTTAGACGACTCTCTTAGAGATCGATTTGTATGTGGGCTAAGGCAAGAAAACATCCAGAAACGTTTGTTATCTGAGCCAGGTTTGACTCTAGAAAATGCACTCAAAATCGCTGTTGCCATGGAAACCGCCGCACAAGATGCTGTTGAACTGCAAGGTCAGCGCAGCTCATCTGCCCCCGAGGTAGTGCACAAGGTGAAGTTTCGAAATTCAAGATCATCGAAAGGTCAGAGGAGTACTAAGACAGTACAGTCTAAATGTTACAGGTGTGAAGGAAATTACGTATCTGACAAGTATAAACACAAAAACACCGTTTGTAATTACTGTGGTAAAACAGGCCACATTATAAAAGCATGTATGAAGAAAAAACATGATTCAAAGAAAGGATCTAGTAGAGTACACATGTGTGAAGTTGATCATGATGATGATGACATGTTACCGTTGTCACACATTAATGTAAATCATACTTCTATAAGAAGCCCAAATGATATGTTCTATAATTCACAGTTCGAACACTTGCCAGTGACGAGTGACAAGATTCGATATGAAACGCGACGTGACCCAATTCTATCGCAAGTTCTATATTGCGTTGTGACAGGGAACTTTGTAAATATCAAAGATATTGATCCAAGTAGTGATCTTAGACATTATGTAAATCGCAAGGATGAGTTAAGTACCCATCAAGGATGTCTAATGTGGGGCAACAGAGTTATTGTTCCTGAAAGTTTACTCAAGAAGGTGTTGGAAGAATTACATTCAGGACACTTAGGTGTTGTCAAAATGAAAAGCCATGCTCGCTCTTATTTTTGGTGGCCCAAGTTGGACGAACATATTGAGTCACTTAGTAGATCATGTAGTGAGTGTCAGTTGGAACAAAAACAGGCTCCAGCTGCTCCTGTGCACCCATGGAAATAGCCAGGTACTCCGTGGTACCGTCTTCATATTGACTTTGCGGGACCATTTTAAAAGATGATGTTTTTGATCGTTATTGATGCATACTCCAAGTGGCCCGAAGTTTTCGAGATGAAATCTACTACTTCACATGCCACAATTCAAGTTCTACGTACGCTTTTCGCAAGACTAGGTGTACCGTGTGAAATAGTTTCAGACAATGGACCACAATTTAAGTCAGAGGAGTTTAAAGTGTTCTTGAAGTCGAACAACATTCGTCATGTTACGTCAGCACCGTTTCACCCGAGGACAAACGGACAAGCCGAAAGGTTTGTACAGTCTTTTAAAAGTGACATTAAGTCAGCAAGGAATGATGAACATTTGTCATTCATTCAATCAGAAATTATGTGCATTTCTAATCAAGTACCGCACTACAGTGCATAGTAGAACTAACGAAGACTCTTTAATGTTACTTTAAGGAAGGAATATCCGTACACGTTTGGATTTTATGAAACCTAGTACAAGTGGCCTAGTACACAAAAAACAGTTACAAATGTGTGATGCTAAACATACTGAATCACAAATTCGTGAATTTTGACAAGGTGAAACTGTACTTGTTAGGGATTTTTGTGCAAAGGATAAGTGGTACCCTGCTTATGTCGAAAACAAACTGGACCGTTATCATACAATGTTAGTGTCAGTGACAATGTGATGTGGAGGAGACACATTGATCAGATGCGAAAAAGTGACATAAGACCTGTGTCAAATAATGGAAACAGTATAGTTCCCGATGTTCCTGTTCCTGGACAGATTACAACTAACAGTAGTGACACATGCACACCAGTACCGGCAGTTATACAACCTATGTCAGTACATAATGATAAGGAACCTAATGTGCCACGTAGAAGTCCAGTACGTAATAGACGTGTTCCAAGGAAACTTGATTTGTAGTTTTGTGTAGGTACATGATACACTGTGCGCGAGGGCATAATAATCCCTGTGTATCATCCATTTCTAGGAAATGGTCAGTTATGTATTTTGTTATTCCTCTCTAGTTTTGGTCACTAAAATATAGTATATTATATATATGTTGTACTGAATGTTTTATTGTGAAAGAAATGTGTTCTTGTTATTTTGCAGATAATGACAATGACAATTTTTGTAGTATACACATGATAGTATTCTTAGGACACTATATTTTGACTTTCACAATTAAAGGGGGGAGGTATGTGGTGTATTGCGTTTTCCGGATCATATCATTTTGCCATTTTATGTTTAGTATATCCTTGTGTAGGAATACACTTGTCGTCTGCTTATGTTAATAAATAGTTCCCAATATGAACGCACGTGTTTTTGATCATTTCGACAATGAATCCACCTGATTGTGCCAGACACAACAATTATAGTGACGTCAGAATTCCGGAATCTGTAATGGTTTGATCAACTACAAAGTTTTTTACTTCGTTCGGAATTAGGTGCACCCTCTCTAGATCGTTGACATCAATGCAATAAGTGACGGATTTGATTTTACAAAAAGTGAGGCAAGAACATGCTTGTTTTCCAAGCCGTTATGTGTAGTTTTACGAAACCGATCTTGGTGTCCGAAATATAAGTAATCATGTCATTTTTGCGCCAGTATTACTTTAGCTGGTCTTGCCGCAATACACTACAACTTGGTGGACAATACACGAGAGTCA
This sequence comes from Anadara kagoshimensis, assembly GCA_021292105.1. NCBI lineage: Eukaryota > Metazoa > Mollusca > Bivalvia > Arcoida > Arcidae > Anadara > Anadara kagoshimensis. Next base: position 11,161,140 of record CM037859.1, read on the forward strand.
CAATATGTTTTTTTTTAAAATATATATTATCGAGTAATAAAGTCATTTTAATCACGGAATGATTAGCCGTTGAAAACCCGTCAAATCATGGTTAAAATGATACCGAAATACTAAGAGCCGAAATGACACAAAGTGTGGTAATATTCAGATATTAGGAGTCGAAATGACACAAGGCGTGGTCGTAATGTTAATCAACTCGTCCAATTACCGCGAATTTTTTTACTGTTTGTAACTACAATCAGACGCTTGTTGCTGTCAAATCTTACTTGTCTTAAGGTTGGAAACTTAAAATGTAAATAAACATTATCTCGCCTCACTGATTGCGTTCCTAAGACAACTTGTACACATGACAACTCGTACCCAAGCGAACGCCGGACATTTTCCTGAAATATACCAAGTTACATATGAAGTCGAAGATCTTGAAAAATAAAGTTTAATGATATCAATAAGGGACGGGTTTGATTTTTCAGAAAGTGCAACAAGAACATTATTTTGCAGTTTTGACTAAAGGATCTCCTCCCCGTTATGAACTTATCGTTCGGTAAATCAAGGGAATTAACTCGTACTTTATAGGTAAGATCGTGTCTTAATCGAGAGGATAGATATTCACTAGAGCTGTTCACAAGATAAAGATAATTTTCTTTTTTCCTATACATTATATGTACATGTAAAACTTTTATTTTAACTTATATTAAAATATTTCCGATTTTATTTGATTATTTTTTTAACTGTTAATTTTTTTAAATTAAATATTGTTTCATAATTATCAAAATATTTCCGATTTTATTTGATTATTTGTTTAACTGTTTGTTAATTTTTTTAAATTAAATATTGTTTCATAATTATCAAAAGTTCAACCATAACTGATAAAAATTGACCAACTTGAGTCATACATGCATATGTGTAAGATCAATAAAAAAAATAGCTTTCACTTTATGAACAGTTCTGTATTAAACACACACACACGCGCGTGATATATACCTATATTTATATCGTATGAATAGTATTTTTCTACGCTTTCAAGATAAATTGAATTAATCTGATAATATATATTCATTCCAATAAGTTAGTTTTTATTCTGTATGTTTCGCGTACATTTTGCGGCAAGGATTACTCAGCTGTCAATCGTTGGTTTTGCCGTTCAGTCAAATTGATGAATGAATTCCTTCATATTGAATCCGGGACTTGATTCAACTTGGACCTAGAAAAATATCCTGATAGCTTATTCGTCGACCAGATAGAAGTGATTGCTCACTAATCCGACTGGAATCAATCAATCAATCAATCAATCAATCAATCAATCAATCACCCCAACAGACATTTGCACACAAGACACGTGAAAGCAAAACTTCATTCACATGGTTTATTGATCGTCAAACATTCATAAATAAATAAATAAATAAATAAATAAATAAATAAATCGTATGACATGGGCTTATCAGTTCCTCAATAATTATACATATTTCATCAGAGACATATATGTCTCTGATTTCATCATCTAAAATTTTCTTAAAATATGTGCACATAGTTACCAGTCACCGCAAAATGTTACTACCATATAGAGTATTCACAGTTGCAAAAATGTATTCATTATTCAGTACTTCTCAACGCATCTCTAATACTTCAACTAGTTTGTCCTTTTCCCTCGCTCTTGTTTTTATTCCCAATTGCGATAGTTTTTCTTTTATTGCATATTCATTCAAGTTTTCTAATTCCTCATTATTATTTTCCAAATAATTTTCGTTGGTCTGTTTGATTTCTCTTAGAATTCTTTGTTTTTTACTAACTCCTTTTTTTTCTTTTTTACATGCAGTTATCATATTAGCTTAATAGTCTGCTGGTAGAACAAATAAATGTGGAGGAAGTCAGAGAAATTAAATTATTATTATTTATTTATTTATTTATTTATTTATTTATTTATTTATTTTTGTACTTTTATGTGATAATGAGATGTTTAAAACTATGAGAGAAAGAGAGAGAGAGACTGCATCTGTGATATTATGTATTATGACTGACACAAATTTTAATCTGTAGTACACAATAATGAAGCTGTTTTTCAGATGCTACATTAATGGGTAGAGTTAATGGTTACCGAGTTAATTAGCGATATCCGGTTAATAGGTGATTAATTGACATAGATAAGATGCACAAAATCTATCCTCTTTGAGACAGGATCGGTAGCGGGATACACTTCGAATATGCAAAGGGATTAGTATGAAGGTGATTTTCCATTCGAATGGGGAATGTCCCGCATCTGAATATACAAGCGAGGCATTAGTTTAATTCAGAAATATCACCTGGTTAACGATAAATCCGTAACTGGTCCTTTTCTAACAAAAATTACTAAATAAAAAACAATGACAGTCCGCGTGGGAAAAAGGAAAAAGAAATAGTCTCGCAGTCACCAGAGATGCAGACAAAAAGACCTTTCGAAACATTTATTTATTTATTTATTTATTTATTTAATAGTTGACATTAAACTGAGGTATGAAACAAATATATACCGCTTTAATAATTTTCAAAAGAATGTGGAAGTAATTTGCCATTGTCGGAAAATTATTTAAAAAAATCTTAATTTGAGAAAAATGTAAAATATATGAAACGATGTGAAAGTGATACATTTTCTATATTAATAATGTATTTGAAGATTAAAACAAGCATCCCTGTGCAAATTTTCACATATTTACCATGTAAATCTATGCGAAAAATATCGTTATCCGTAAAATCACACAAATTTTTAAAGTAATTTGCCATTACCGTACAATGTCAACAAACATGTCTTAAGATGCAGAAAAAATTGTAGAATGTGGAACGATTTGAAAGTGTTAGACTTTTCCTTAAATTTTTAGAGTTTTTGTCATTCAAAGTAAGCCTATTTATGTAAATGATCACCTTTTTACTATATCACTCTGTATAAGATCATACGAATATATGTGTTATTTACTTTAAGGGTTATTTTCAAAGTAATTTTGAAGTAATTTGCCAATATCATAAAATTATGAAAAAATATAGTAAGATGCAGAAAAAATTGTAGAATATGAAATAATTTGAAAGTTTTAAGAAATATCCACATTAAAGTCAAAATAAGTAAATTATTAAACCAGGTGCACGTTTTTCCTATATATAAACCATTATACATCACCTGTATATATACGGTGACTGGTTAAGATGACTGCTATAGTTGGTCAAAAATAGTGCCTATTTTTATATTAAAGTTAAAAAAGCCCCAATTGTTTATTTATTTATTTTCTCGTGTTATACACCATTGGAATCGTCAAACTGTCTTCTTTTTAGCTATAACAGGAACTTTTTCGAAAATGAAAGTAAAATTATTGATATGACTGTTTTAAGCAACCACGTCAACATATTTCCTTCTTTATATATATTGTAAAGTTCTTAAATTTCAAACTAAAAAAGCCCCAAAAATTTCTTAAAATATTTCAGATTAAAAAATACCATAAAATTCCTCTCATTTTCTACTTTTTAATGATAACAGGAATAATTTGATATCTTTGATATTTCAATATTTTATTTAAGAAATAAGTTTCAATCCTTCATAATTCTTTGTTAGCTTCAGGTCGAAAGTAACCGGAAAAATTAGCGCATGCGCAACTATTGATCAAACGCAAAGTCGATAATGCAATTTATCTTGAATGTCCTGTTTTAGTGTGAATGTTACATAGGCAACTATTATGTACATTGTTGTACTTCACCTGTGTAACGATCTACAGCTTAGTGTCTTACGATCGGTACATAGAAATATAGAACAGGTGTACAGTTTTTGTTTCGTTAAAAAGAAACCAAAAACGATACAAAAAATGACCACATCTATTCGAGTTCCTTATTAAATTCCGGTTATTTCAGTATTTTTTGTAAAATTTTAGGACGTCGGGAAATTACTTCCATTTTAAGTTAAAAATATAGCAGTTATTTCGGCACTATCTCTTAATATTCTTGTTTAATTTTTGAAAAATGTGGTGAAAGACCTTTAGTTAGAGGCTGTTTTTTCACGCTAATTTGATTTTTTTCAAAAATGACCACATCTAAAGTGTTAGAGCACACTTTGATAAAGGTAAAAACATAAAAATCAAATGTTGGTTTTGACGGCAAATTACTTCCAATTTTATTTAAAAATAGGGGAATTTGTGAATATCTAGTGAAGAAATATCCAATATGGCCGACATCGCACCAAGTATAAAAGTTTTATTTTCCCCACCAATATTCCGGTACAAGTTACACCGACTTCCCCGTAGGTAAAAAACGGTAAAATAATAATAATAATAATAATAATAATAACCAAACAAAAGGTGATATACTTCTCGACCTTTGAATATACTATTAAAAGTTTTAAAAAATTAAAAATTAAAGACAGATTTGTCAGTCAGCTTCATAAATTTTTTTTCAAATAAATATAACGAGAAAAGTGAGGAGAATGAAAGTGAAATAATCTCTTAAGACAATAAAAATAATTATAAATTATTAATTTAATCAAATAAGAAAAAAGTATATATTTTAATAATTTTAAAATTTCAAAATTAATTTCATTAGGCCAGTAAGTCGGTCCATCAGTAGTATATCCATCCAAATTAATCTTATTAATTTGTTGGATTTATCTTATTAATTTGGTCAAATATATCTTTTCAAAATTACAGAAATAACATTTACCGGGTATCATAGAGACTTCATATCTAATGATTTTTACACACACGTGTCAATCATTTTTTGCAAATTGGACGGTAAGTTCTTTTGATTACAGGTGATAAAGGTCTACTAATAAACAGGATGTTTATTGATAATCTTTTAATTACTGGTATGTGAGATCCCACTTTAAGCAATATTAATTTATTGTGAATTTATAGTAATCAGAAACTCCTATTGAAGTTTGCCGTGGGAAGATTATACCAGAAAACCAAGACATCATGGATTATGTGAACTTTGTAAAAGTGATTTTATACATATTATTTGTTTTTTATTGCAATATGAGAAATTTTCTGATGCAAAAATGTATTCTATTGATATAAATAATACATTCTTTTTTTCTAATAATGGGCCAAAATATTATTCAAAATTTTATTTATTTATTTATTTATTTTGCATTTACCAATTAAATATTTGTTTAATGAATTTGATAAGATAGTTAAACATTAGCATTGGGATGGATGGGTGCAGTGTATCATGAATAATCACACTTATTAAAATGTGTATTAGCATTTTTACTTATATTTGTATTGCGCACACATATAGCATTTTTATGCAATTTGATTCATGACTGGATCAAGTTACTGTTTTTGTGTAAATTAAAAGGATAAACGTTTAATATATATATCCCATTGTTTTTTGCCTAACAAACAGTATATCTTCTACTTCTAAATAACCATCTACTTTTTCTTTCTCTCGACTTGTATATTTTCCTCTTCATGTAAACATTTAAATAAATACACTGTTTTTCTTGGAATATCTCTTAGAATCATTTTTATCGGCATCAGTCCATTTTAATCTCATAATGACCATGTCACGTTGTCAGTTACCCAGTGGTCAGTTATCGATAGCTCTTGGTAACGAGGTTTGTGAAATTTACCTGGAAGAGTTATTCCGCCTTATCATTATACAATATTTTTGCAGTCGACGACTGCACTCTGATGGAAAGAAACACTAGTACCTTCCATAAATGACTAATCCGGTAATTTCTAGTCAAATACCAAATGATACAACTAGCTACAGCCCGTTCAACATTTGAATATCGACATAATCCGGTTGAATCACACAACTAGCTATCATTATAAACCATATCACTTTTGTTCTCCTAGTGTTGATAAAGCTTCGCGGGGTCTTCAATTTTTATACGAAATGGAATAATTCATAGTCCCATATCTCTTAATACCGATTTCCAAGCAGTTGCAGTTTGCATAACGCTACAGATAACTATAAAATTATGCTCGATATATATTCCTCTATCATCTGCATTATCCCTCAACGACCTACAGAATTTGGTTGAACAGCTACCCAGTGTTCAATCTAGAAATTGGACACAGGGGGTCATGCTTGCCCAAGCAACATTTGACAGGGGGCCAATTCTGAAGGTTAGGGGTCAATGCCTACAGATGATGGATACTGTCGCCAAGCAATGTTAACCAGAAGACAACCATTCCATTATGATATCTCAACTGTCTCATAACTATTAGAACAAACATATCAAGATAACAGTTTTATAATAAATGCACAATGAAATTTTAATTGACAATAAAATTCAATAAAGCAACTGCACTCTTTTTCAGTTCACTGGCAATACACTTGCAAAAGTATTGCTGTTCATTTTAATAGAGAAAAAGCCCTCCTGTGTTTAGTTTCACTCCAAATTTTTACAGCTTTGTCATAGTCAAAGTCACCGACATCACATTTATACAGCTTTGTCGTAGTCAAAGTCACCGACATCACATTTATACAGCTTTGCCATAGTCAAAGTCACCAACATCACATTTATACAGCTTTGTGATAGTCAAAGTCACCAACATCACATTTATACAGTTTTGTCATAGTCAAAGTCACCGACATCACATTTATACAGCTTTGTCATAGTCAAAGTCCCTGACATCACATTTATACAGCTTTGTCATAGTCAAAGTCACCGACATCACATTTATACAGCTTTGTCAGTCACCGACATCACATTTATACAGCTTTGTCATAGTCAAAGTCACCGACATCACATTTTTTACAGCTTTGTCATAGTCAAAGTCACTAACATCACATTTATACAGCTTTGTCATAGTCAAAGTCACCGACATCACATTTATACAGCTTTGTCATAGTCAAAGTCACCAACATCACATTTATACAGCTTTGTCATAGTCAAAGTCACCGACATCACATTTATACAGCTTTGTCGTAGTCAAAGTCACCGACATCACATTTTTACAGAGTAACGTGCATCAATTTATATAATCTTTCGCCACTCATACGATTTCTGCCTCTGGTTTTGATGTCATTTTGGCACGAGAATCCTCTTTCACAATCAGCTGTTTGTAATGGTGCAATAAGAGCTAACTCAGCTAATTTCATGAGATTAGGAAAGTCAGTTCCATGATATTTGTGAATAAGGCCCCATAAAATTTGAAATTTGTCTGTTGGGTATTTCTGTTGAATAACTAGTGGCTTCAGTATTCCCCATTCATTCCTTGTGTTCTCAGCATCAATGTAGGGTTGTTCACCAGACTTTTCTTGTCCATAAAAAAATGCAGAGAATGTCTATTTTATCCTGTCCATGATCAGGCAAATTATCAATGAAAGATATTCCTCTCAACCCAAAAAATAGCCATTGCTTTTACTACAGAGGTAGAATCAGCTGGAAATCTCTTGTTTATCTCAGAGATGACCCCTTTAATGAAGTTTACCCTGATATTTTTGACATGTGCCTGCTTATTTGCAACACAAATGGTGTGGCTTTTCAAATTTAGTTTATTGTCAGTTATACACTTGTTAAGTTCATCTAAATAATGCCCATCATTGTCAACAAGATGCTTCAGCTGACTGATAGTTGACTGTATCAACGGTTTTGCTAGAGAAATATCAATCGGTTTAGTTAGTATTGGAATTATATCCATTAACAGGTAAGTTACAGTTACAAATTCAAACTGAGTTGATGCTGAATACAGTCCCTTTGCAGCACCACCCTTTTCAGCACGCTTTTCCTGTTCAAAATATGTAACAAGTGACCCCCCATGTGTGAAAAACTGCTTCAAGTGCATTATAAAATGCAAACCATTTTACTGCATAGATCTCTTTGATTTTAAGTTTTTTATCATTTAAAATATCTACCTTAGCAAGGTTAGCAGTACGAAGAGAAGAATGTTTAAAATGTAGAAAATAGAGGTCAAAAATTCTCTATATTTTTCCAAATAAGCAACATTTTCTGCAGCTTTGCTTGTACATAGGGCAAGCTTGTGCGCCATGCAGTGTATATTTACCAAGATTTGCCATCATTCTGGCTGAAACTCCTGACTTGGTTCCTGTCATGACAGCTGTTCCATCTGACCCTAGAAACACTATTTTCTTAAGAGGAATATCTTTATTTTCCGCACATAATTTTAGACTATTATGCAAAGTTTTAGCATCACTCTTTTCAATGTCAATATTATCAAGAAAGAGAGTTTCGGGCATAAATTCATCACCCTTTGGAATCATTCTCAGGTACAATATTAACTTTTTACTAACCGATATATCATCACTTTCATCACACATTATTGAAAAAAACATTTGATTGTTTAATTTTATCCTGCAAATCATTTTCAACAACCATTGAAAGTGCAGTTTGGAATTCTTCAGCACTACGGTCAGATTAATAAGAGGCATTGTCACCTGATGCTAAATTGTCAAGATTTGGACACCCCTGAACTTTCATTAAGTTAATCAAAGATGAATATTTCACGTTTGCAATTTTTTCCTTAGCTAGCCAATAAACACATCTCGTAGCTGAAACTACTGCAGATTTTTTATTATCAATAGCTGTTTGAACTGTTTGTCGGAAATTTACTTGTTCAACACTATCAGTCATGGCATTGACATGGTCAGACGATGACATATGTCTTGTTAAGGTAGAAGTTCTAAAATTTGTGCAGCCGGCAGTAAAAGGATTTTTTCTATTAGTTTTAATGCAAACTGAACAGGTCATGTGTTGTTTACTATCATCAAAATTTAGCCAGTCCATGTACGTTGGGTCCGTTAGCCAACCCTGTTGGAATTTACGAGTAACCGTAACACCTGACGATGCCGATGATTGCTGATCATTCTGACTTTTTTGTCATTTTTTGGAGCGGTTTGTGAAATAGTACTGGTCTCATTTTGATTTTCATCAGCGGCTTTCGCTCGTTTTTCCCTATATGGCAAAATAGGTAGATATGCGCTTCATGACTGTCACGCTTTACCTTGACTACCAAATTAATCAACGTAACTTTGACGCTTGAATACGACTTTCTACGACTTCCTTACATAAAGCGCACTACTGACAAAACAAAAGTGTCTTTGTCAGTAGTGCGCTTTATGTAAGGAAGTGATAGAAAGTCGTTTTCAAGCGTCAAAGGTAAAAGATGTTTGTTTTTGTAAACATTCTGGAATTTATACCGGGACGTTTCATACAAGAAAAAAACAACGCGCCCGTTTCGGCACAGACGATTTTTACCAGGGCGTCAAACTGACGAAAATCGCGGGAATCCCGCAATGGCGCGCTCTAGATTGAACACTGAATTACCTAAACTAATTCTTTTAGTTGGTGATTTTAATGGACACAACCCTCTTTAGGGAAGTTCGCGCCTTGATAATAAAGGCAGAATAATTGAAAACTTGTTGTCTAACAATGATCTCTGTATATTAAATGACAGGTCTAAAACATTTATTTCTGATGCGACCGGTACTTATTCAGCTTTAGATCTGTCGCTATAAGATCTTGATATTTTAAATGATTATTCCTGGAAAGTCCATGATCGTTGTGGAAGCGATCATTTTCCAATTATATTTGAATATACATCTGGGTCTAATGACCTTTCTATACCTAGATGGAACTTAAAAAAAGCTGATTGGAATCAGTTTCGAAATCTCTGCGCGGAAAAGATTTTACCGAGAGATTTGAAAATGAAACTGATAAAATTCAGAGTTTAACCGATTGAAATTGCTAATACCTGTATTTTAAAAACCTTTGCAAATCCTCATATCCATAAACCATAGTACAACGAGGAATACAAACAAGCTAAGAAAAGTAGAAAATATGTTGAGGGACAATTTAATAAGTCTCCTACACAAAACAACTTGCAGTTAGTTTGTGTATTTCGAGCAAAGGCCCGTAGAACAGCTTAAAAGTGCAGGAGAGATTCTTGGAGAAATTATGTCTCTAAGATCAATTCTCGCACTCCATTAAATAAAGTTTGGAATATAGTGCGTAAAATAAAAGGCAAATGTTCTTCAGATTCTGTTAAACATCTTAAAATAAATAATGAAATTTTAACATCTGAAAAAGATATCTCCAACAAAATAGCCGAGACGTTATCGAAAAATTCGTCATCAATTAACTATACATCTGAATTCCAGAAACATAAAAACATACAAGAAAAGAATAAATTATCTTTAAAATCTGACAACACCAAGGGTTACAATGATCTATTTTCATTTTAAGAACTTCAAAATGTCATTTCGAAGGCACATGATAGGCCTGATGATGTGCATTATCAACTCCTAAAACACTTGCCTTCTTCTTGCCTTTCTACTCTGTTAGATATATTTAATGATATTTGGCAGAATGATAATTTTCCATCATCTTGGCACATAGCTGTCATTAATCCTATTCCAAAGCCAGGAAAGGATCACTCTGATCCATCTAACTATAGGCCTATTGCCTTAACTAGCTGCGTTTGTAAAACCATGAAAAGGATGACCAATGATAGACTCGTTTATTATCTTGAGTCTAACAAACTCCTCTCGCATATTCAGTGCGGTTTTAGGCGTAACAGAAGTACTTCACTTAGTTCGCCTTGAATCATTTATTAAATACGCTTTTATAAATAAACAACATGCGGTGTGTCTCTATATTCTTTGACTTAGAGAAGGCATACGACACCATTTGGAAATATGACATCCTTAGAGATCTTCATGATATGGGTCTTAGGAGCCATACTACTAATTTTATTAAAAACTTTCTCGAAAATCGAGAATTTCAAGTTCGGTTGGGGTCAACCCTCTCTGATGTCTTCGGTCAAGAGATGGGTGTCCCGCAAGGTAGTAGTTTATCTGTAACTCTTGCATTAAAATAAATAGCTTAGCTAAAGTTTTAAACAAAAGCATAGATGGATCTCTCTGTTGATGACTTTGGGATCTCCTGTAGAGGGACACATATGCATGCTATTAAAAGGCAACTTCAACTTTGCCTCAACAAAATACAAAAATGGTCATTAGAAAACGGTTTTAGGTTTTCAAAAACTAAAACTTCCTGTATCGATTCCTGCAATAAACGCAAAATGCACAATACCTCTGAACTGTTTATTAATGGCGGTATTATTAATGTTGTAAAAGAAGCTAAGATTTAAGGAACCTTATTTGATTCAAAATTATCTTTTATTCCCCATATTAAAAGCCTCAAGGCTAAATGTCTTAAAGCATTGGATATATTAATGGTTTTATCTAATACACACTGGGGTGTCGATCAACCAATATTACTTCATTTGTACAGGTCACCTATGTTTGGGAGCTTTTGAAACATCTCCGATTGATAGTTTATGTGTCGAAGCTTATGAACCTCCACTGCACTTAAAGGTCACCGGTCACCAAAAACCGAATTTTTTTTAGTATTATTTTCCGAAAGATTACATCATAAAAAGTCGATTTAGCCACAAATAACATTTTTAATCATTTCTATCCTTTTCTACAGCGTAAATTAAAGTCCTGAAACTGTTGAAAAACTGTGTTATCTCCCTTTGGTAGTAAAAAGGCACAAAACCGGAAGTGACGCAGAAGGTGTTATCCAAGCTATTTAGTAAATGAAGCTTGTATAGTGAACTGCATTTATTACCCAGATTTATCGGAAAATAACTTCTATTGTTTTTACATATTTATTTATTTTTTAGCATTGGGTATTTCAGTTGACTTCAGCAGAAAAAAATTAATAAAAAATAAACATAATAATAAGAAATAAATAAGGAAAAAAAACCTATATTTGTGTTTGCTCTAAGTATGATATACTATTTACTAATACTTTTACAAAACATAATTTTACATTTCTTTTGATAATTATTTATTTATTTATTTATTTATTTATTTATTCATTTATTTATTTATTTATTTAATTATTTATATCCATTTATCACAACAAATAATAAAAGAACCCCAATTTCCGTTTTTTATTTAAAATATTGTTCATATTAATTTTCATTAATATTTAATATCATTTTAATCTTTACATATCTCTGAGTTATTTATTTATTTATTTATTTATTTATCACAACAAATAATTAAAGAACCCAAATTTCCGTTTTTATTTAAAGTAGTGTTCACATTAATTTTCATTATATTTAATATCATTTTAATTATCTTTACATATCTCTTTGATTTATTTATTTATTTATTTATCACAACAAATAATAAAAGAACCCAAATTTCCGTTTTTTATTTAAAATATTGTTCACATTAATTTTTATTAATATTTAATATCATTTTAATTATCTTTACATATCACTGATTAATTAATTAATTAAGTTATTTATTTATTTATTTTTATCTATTTATCCTAAGGAATAATAAAAAGAACCCAATTTTTGTTTTTTATTTTTAAAAAAATCTTTTCTCTCTAGTACAGCCATATTATGACCTCAAATTGATTTTAATTTATATTTGTTTTAGAAAGTGTCCCATTTTTAATTTCTTTCAAGTTAGATTAAAATCAATGATTTATTATTATTATTATTTATTATTATTATTATTATTATTATTATTTACCATGTAATTAATCAAAAGAACACGTTTTCGGATAGAATCTAGATCCAAGACCTGCAGTTTTTTGTACAACGAAAATTTCAAAATACAGGTTTAAAAAATAACTTCTTATTGTCTCTCAATTAAAATATTTCATCCCAGGATTACTTAAATATGAAAGTAATTTCAATTCAATAGCTTCTTATCCTTATTTGCAGTAAGTTTAATAATAATAATAATAATAATAATAATAATAACAATAATATAATGGAAATTGAAGTTTATGTCAGTGGGTAATTAAAAAAAAAATATTTGTTAATATTTTCCGATGTAGTACTGATCAGAATTCTAATTCTCATTTATTTTCACTGTTTTCATGATGAAATAAAAATAATAATAAAAATTTCATATAAAAACTTTATTACGCTTTAATTTTAATGGGATGAAAAGAACTTTGTCAAAATGTGATACCAGTGAGATTATGCTCAACTAACTAAGGACTCAAAACTCGAGTGTAACTTTCTTTCATTTATTCACAATAAATTAATATCATTCAAAGTGTGATTTACACCCCTCAGATACCAGTAATTAAGAGATTATCAATATGCTACAGTCCATTGGGAAACATCCTGTTTAGAAGCAGACATCAACCACCTGTAATCAACAATTTACCTTACAATATGCAACATTAATTGACACGTGTGATTATCTTTATGATATACCCAGTAAATGCTATTTGTCATTTTTGATGGATTCTGAAAATCGAATAAATTAAAGTTAAATGAGATTGGTTAACTTGAACAAGACATACAAGTCTTTGTTTGAACGTGTGAACTGATTGAATTACAGAATTAAATTAATTTTGAAAATTAAAATTGTTTAAAATCTATTTATTTGACTGAACTCATTCATAATAATTTGAATTGTCTTAAACGATTATACCACTCTTATTTCCCTGACTTATATTATCTCGTAATATTTAATCTGAATACATTCAAACAACTAGAAAGCTGCATGAAGGACTTGTGTAAATCTGGCTTTAATTTGTTCTGAAATTTGTGGAAAAAACATGTTTATCGGTCATTGTGATTTTATTATCTCCAAACGTCACAAAATATAGCATTTTGACTTGAAATCAAACTTTAAAACCGTCAAAACGCCACACAAACCCACATGTAATATATGGATACATATATAGGTAATGTGTCTTTCCTCAGCAGCTTAACACCATGTACGTCATCAATTAGGTCGCCGGAAAGTTACGAGCGGTGTCGGAAACTACCGAGTATTAGCAGTTCGTTCAGGTAAGGTTTTAGTGTATTACAGGTAAATCTAAGACGTGGGAAACCGTCAGACACATCAATATTGACTATTCTACCCATTGGAATGCAAAATACAAAATTGATAAATTTGGTGACCGGTGACCTTTAAGGCGTACTAAATTATCTCTGCAATATGCCACAAAATTATAAAAAGATTAATGCTATTGCACCTTTAGGAATACGTTTAAAACCACATTTGGAGAAATGTAACTTGAAACTCGATGTTTCAAAGAAACAGAAATTAACAGATGATCCACCCTGGCTTCTTGATAAACCAGAGGTCAATTTGGATTTTACAAACTATAAAAAGTCAGAAACAAGCCAAGACGTATATCAGCAGAAATTTGCTGCTATTAAAGATAAATATAGTTGTTTGATTCCTCCAATTATTAGAGAGAAATTACGTCAGTGGCATACAATTTATACTGATGGATCAAAGACTGCTGGTCGGGTATCAGCGGCCGCAGTTATTGGGGACGAAACAATAAGTATTCGCCTTTCAGATGAAAGTTCCATATTCACAGCTGAAGCTAAAGCAATTTTGCTTGGTTAACAGTTTATTTCAAAATCGCCTCATAGCAATTTTATTATATGCTCCGTCTCGTTATCTGTCCTTCGGGCAATAAAGAGCAGAAAGGTTGATCACCCTCTCATTTGTGAAATTTTGAAATTGCATTGATCAGTAACATATGCAGTTCCAGATTTAAATAAAATAATACATTATTGTTGGTTGCCTAGCCATGTTGGCATTGAAGGCAACGCAAAAGCCGTTACAGCTGCTAAAGCAGCATTGTCTAAAAATGTAACGTCTTGCTTAATTCACATACTGATTTTAAACCATTGGTATGCAATTATATCAATGATTAATGGTCAAGTCATTGTAATAGCCAAGGACATAATAAATTAATTTCAAATCAGCCTTGTCTGGGATTTACACCTTTATCCCAGCACAATAGGCATGAAAGTATTGTTCTTCGGCGCTGTAGAATCGGCCATAGCTATTTTACACATTTATTTATATTAAAAGGAGAACAACCTCCCCAGTGTGTCCCATGTCAAGGTCAACAATCTGTTCAGCATATTTTGCTGGATTGTGTTGACTTTGCACCTACAAGGGATAAATTTTATTCAGCAATATCAATGCAAGATCTTTTTAGTAATGTCAGTGGACATCAAATTTTAAACTTCCTTCGGGAAATAAACTTGTATAGTAAAATATAATTGTTTTCTTGGTTATTCTTAGCTTTTATTTTAATAGTTTGTGCTATTGATACTACTGTATTTTTTACTTTTTCTAGCCGCGAATAGCTGCAATATTGCTGATGCAAAAATTTTAATAAGTAGTCTGGTCGATTGTTGCAAGATCTGGTGCAAGTGTCCATATATGAATGTTTTATTTGCCAGTATCAACTAACGGTATTTTTGTATTTAATCGTTTGAATGATATGTTTATATGTAATTGTTTGAATGATGGTTCCCATCATTCATCCATTTGTCAAACCTTACTTATTTATTGGTTATGGATCAACTTACCAACGGGGACAACTTTCTTCTTTATTGACTTTTTTCTCTTCATTCCATAGTTTTTATCTTGAACTTTGACATTTTCTTCAATTATTTTTCTTTGGTGGGATATAATCTGGATCGTTGTCTGAATCATCAAACGAACTTAGGAAATCATCAGGGTTCAAATGACCACTTCCTTTATCAATTGTTACTTTTTTCGACTTCTTTGCCGGTTGTTTTCCTTTACGTTTTTCCTGTGTTTGAAAGTATCATCTGCACTGGAAGTTGATAATCGATCACAATGTGCATGGTCCCTTTTCACATGTTCTTCCAAATTACTTGTCTTTATAAGACACTTAGGACAACGCATCTGCAAAATTATAAATAACATAGTGTTAATTTACTTATAGTTTTATTTTATTTTGAGTTTAATGCCCCAGTCAAGATTCTTTCATTTATATCAAGACGTTCAGTTCAAGGATGGAGGAAGAAACTGGAGTTCCCTGAGAAAACCATCTACCTTCAGCAAGCAACTTTCCAATCTCGCATCTGTCAGATTGGGAATTTTTCCTCTACGGAGGACTGGTGTGGAGTTTCATGTTTTACGTCCCAGTCAAGATTCTTTCACTTATTTCAAGGCTGTCAGTTCTGAGATGGTGGAGAAAACTGGAGTCCCCAGAAAAAACCATCGACATAACGGCAAACGAACTGGCACCATTTGTCACACAAGGATCTGTCCCGAATGGGATTTCAACCCCAACGTCGAGAGGCGCTGTGATCCGTTAACACACCCTTAATACCACTTTGCCCCTATATCAGAGAGTGGACTGCGTCACTAAAACCTCGATTCCGTAACTTTAAGTTACTATTTTAAAATGTATTTTGTGAGGATTTTGTAACGTTAAGTTGATTTACATGCGTGTGTAAGTAAAAAAATCATTATACTTACTGGGATAACTAGGGAGTTTCCTGTCTGTCTAGCATTCCGCAATTCATCTTTGGTCATGTTTATCACTACCCCAGTTCTCTGTGCGCTTCCTCCAATGATTGCGTAAATAAGGATGTCTCTTATTAGATAAAAATTATCTCTTCCGGGCACCTTTTTTATAAAACAAAGTTTGTAAAACAAAAATGTATACGGTAATTCTATCACGATAGTCAACAGATGTTTGTGTTTTTTTTCTATTTTTTAATTTGAAATAAAGTTTAAAAAACAAAAATATGTATGATGTAATTTTTTGTATCTGTTTATCCTTACATTTTTGACATATTATATCATTATTGTCTTACCGTTTTGTTCCCTTGAGAGCTCTTCTTTTCATGCCTAACTTTGATAGCACACCTATACTTGGTATTTTTTCCTGGACCTAAATCTGCCCATTTTTGCATTTGGACTGCAAACAAAAAAGTAAAACAAAACAACAATGAGTTTTAGCTATGATACCCACGGTAATAGGAAATTAATAACATGAAAGTCAGAATAAACAGAGACTCCATTCGCTTTTTTGGTAGTATATATATTACACACATACACATAGGTAGATATGAAGCCCTATTTACTTTCATTTGTTGCACTTGTGGCAAAAATTTACAGATTGTTATACTTTTCTCCTCCAGTAGGAAGTCCATAAAGTGGATCAAGGCGTAGTAGTAGTTCTGAGCGGTGGTTGGGGCCATGTTTCCATTTTTAACTTTCCGTTCCAGTTCCAAGTCTGCTACCAATGTTGAACCGAGTCTAGAATGTGGCTGGTCTTCGTCCGTTGTACCTTTAAATTAAATAACAATAACTTAACCACAAAACCCGCAAATATAACAATCATGTTATAAATTATTCAATATCAAAACAACCTTAACAACTTGATATATATATGCCAACAATTAAAATAAAATACCTGTTTTGAAAATCTCCGTTAACTCCAATGCTGGATGGAGGACCACTAGACATTTCTTTATCTGATGCACATATTGCCGTACCACGGATCTCGGTTTATTTCCACCAGACGAAGACGTTGCATACTCATAAAACTGTTGTAATATCTCCGGTTCATTCTTTATGGTATCTAAAATATAAATATGAAACCCATCATTGCATGACAAAACAGCCACAAAAATCATATTTTCTGAAATATGTTTGTCAATTTATATTTTGAAACGACCGTCTAGTGCTGTTAACAATTGGTATAAAAAAATTCTTGTTTAAAAGGGATTGAAATTACCTACCTTCTGAGATGTTTTCTTTTTTTTTCTGCTGCTCTTTATGAACAGTCTTCATGAACAGTCTTCATATGGCGTGGCATCTGAATAGCGTAGATTCCACAAATTTCACACTTCTTGTATGGCTGTGTTTTACCCCCTCTATTGTTGGTTATTGTTTTCCTAAAAGTTTATAAAATTAAAAAAAGTGGACGAAAAATCATTATATTTGATTAGCTGAAAAAAATATACCGTTTGAATACATTTGGATGATCGGATTTTTTACAAATTGAATTAAAAAACTTTGTAAAGGGTTAATAAGTAAACACTCACTTGAACCAATTTCTTCCACCAATGCCTTCGTACTCGTGAGGATGCTTCCGTCTCATGTGTCTCGCAACACTGCCGACAAATGATAACTGACAAGCTGGACATGGTGTTTCTGTAATTATCATAAAATAAAAAAGAATGTATTACAGGTATTCTGAACACGGGTTGGTATGTTTGCATATATACTTCGATAGAAATTCGTAGCAAAAAACTTTTATTACTTCAGACAGTCTTGGATGTTTGAAATGAATGAAGAAAAAGTATGAGTATTTACTTTTCCTTTTCGTCCCACTAGCCTTGGTCATAGATTTATCTTTTAAAACTCCCATTGAAGGTGTCGAAGAAGCTGTATCGGAACCAAATTCGGATTCGGTTTCAGTTGCTACTTCAGCCATTCTGGGTCTCTTTATCATATCTGAGGCGGGATGGGCCGTATTGCTTTTCCTTTTAATAGTATCTTTGTGCTTCTTTAATTCAACCTGTATGCATGTTTCGTCGTCCGAAGTTTCATCCTCGGAATCTGGAACATATCCATCCCCAGACTCTTCATAATCAGATTCTACCTCACTCATTTTATTCTTCTGAAGTAAATGCATCATTATTATTTATAAATTCAGTAAAATAAATCATATAGTATCGGTTTTAATACTCAATATATCGCACATCGGTATAAAAATTTCGCTTCAAATGTTATCTGGTAAAAAAGTTCCTAGCCAGTCTGATAAAAAAACCTTGAGAAGAAGTTAAATATACAAACAACTTTGTGTCCCACGACGGTCGGCACGTGCACGCCACAACTATGTATGAATTCTAATACCCGTTGACTGACAAGATTGCAACATTGTATGAATTCAAAGAGAAAAACACAGACAGCTATCTGGGAAAATGTCTGACTTTTTCCCGCCAAAACCGTGGCGGGAAGGAAGGAAATAACCCATGCGGTTGTTTTTTTCCCGCGAAAACCGTAGCGGGAAGGAAGGAAAATAACCCAAGCGGTTGTTTTTTTCCGCGAAAACCGTGGTGGGAAGGAAGGAAATAACCCACGCCACTGTTTTTATTCTCCCGCGAAAATGCAATGACATTATAAACAAAATATACCTAAAACACGACTTAATTGGTCAGTTTTAAAAGTTTTTACTTTGTTTTGGGGGGATTGTGATTATGGTTGAGACATGGGCTGTAGTGTATGTTTGTGTTTTATTTATTTTAATTAATGTGTCCATGATTTCCATTTTACAAGCACACATTTTGTTCTGCACTGAGCAGATATAAAAAAAATAAAAATGGTTTATTCATTTAATATATACTTGGTTTTTTTTTATACGTCCGTCATATGACGGGACGTATTATGTTACGGTGCTGTCCGTCCGGGCGGGCGTCTGTTAACAATTTGTTTTCCGTTCAATAGAGACCACAAACATTTATGGATTCAAATGAAATTTGGTATACAGCTTTACCATGGTAATACCTTGTGCAAGTTGGAATTACAACTTTTTTCGGATTATTTTTGGAGGAGTTATGCCCCTTTTTTAACTTAGAAATTTTTGTATGTATGACCATGTGGTTTCCGATCATTAGAGCCTACAACTATTTATGGATTCAAATGAATTTTGGTATACACATTTATGATGTTAATATCTGGTGCAAATTCAAATTACAACTTTTTCGGATTATTTTTGGAGAAGTTACGCCCCTTTTTTAACTTAGAAATTTTTGTATGTATGACCATGTGGTTTCCGATCATTAGAGCCTACAACTATTTATGGATTCAAATGAAATTTGGTATACACATTTACGATGTTAATATCTGGCGCAAGTTCGAATTACAACTTTTTCGGATTATTTTTGGAGGAGTTATGCCCCTTTTTTAACTTAGAAATTTTTGTATGTATGACCATGTGGTTTGTATTCCATTCAGTAGACAATACAAACATGAATTTAAATTAAATTTGTTATACATTTGGTATACACATTTACAATGTTAATATCTGGTGCAAGTTCGAATTCCAACTTTTTCAGATTATTTTTGGAGGAGTTATGCCCCTTTTTTAACTTAGAAATTTTTGTATGTACACCATGTGGTTTCCGATCATTAGAGCCTACAACTATTTATGGATTCAAATGAAATTTTATACACATTTACGATGTGAATATCTGGTGCAAGTTTGAATTACAACTTTTTCGGATTATTTTTGGAGGAGTTATGCCCCTTTTTTACCTTAGAAATTTTTGTATGTATGACCATGTGGTCTGTATTCCATTCAGTAGACAATACAAACATGGATTTAAATGAAATTTGGTATACACATTTACGATATTAATATCTGGTGCAAGTTCGAATTACAACTTTTTCAGGTTATTTTTGGAGGAGTAATGCCCCTTTTTAACTTTGAAATTTTTGTATGTATGACCATGTGGTTTGTATTCCATTCAGTAGACAATACGAACATGGATTTAAATGAAATTTGTTATACAGTTACACCTTAATCATGGTAATATCTCGTGCAAATTTAAATTACAACTTTTATGGGTTACGAGTTATGGCCCGAACACGAAGTTGGTAATATATTTTTACATACATATATCCTAGTTGTACTTATACTTCTCAGTAAATAATACTACTTGATCAATATAACACGGGCGTATAATGCTCCGCTCGGCGGTGCTCTTGTTCAATCCTAGTTTGAGCGAAGGCACTAGCCAAAATTCCTTCATACCATACAATATACAGGCTAGGGTGGGAATCGAACCCACAAACTCAAACCCAATATGATAACATAGTCTAAACTTAGCTATCATATTTTTAGGAAAAAACGAACCAAATTTGTGTAGAATATGTCTTGTGAAATTGAATTTTTAATTTGAATAAGAGTCGACTCTGCATTTATACGGGCTTGTCACCGTCTACCACAAGGGTAGGCTGCATTACACCTCACTCCGCTGTTGATGTTATTCAAAGATGGATGGTATGATCTTGAGTGAGGTGCCCGATGAATCTTAAAAGTCAGGTGTTGGCAGTCTTTTTCTATATCGGTTTCTGAGGGTGTTACTTGGCGCGGGTGTTGATGTAAATCCATTTTCTTCTTTATAAACTATCAACTTTCCACACTGACAGAAATAGTCCCACGATTTAACTTCTCCCACAAACGGTAAAGATAAGTCATTGAAATCATCGGCCGTGTTTGCAAATGTCAACGCACGTCTGTTGTGCTTGCCCACGTGGTAATTGTTCATATTGTGTCCCTTCCTTCCTTCCCAGATGTTAGGACTCACATTTAGTCTGTCTTTGATCCCAGAGAGCTTAAACTTGGATCCTAATATTTTGGCAAAAAAATCAATTAATCCGTTGCACTGTTGTTTGAAGCACATGAACAAACTTGTCTGATGGGTATTCCTTATCTCCATACACTGTAAATTCCATCCCAATGATGGAGGAATTATTCTTTTGTCTTGCAGACGCCATATATCTTTTCTATTGAGTTGTTGTTAAGGTTGGGATTTTGCCAACTGTGTCTGTACGGCTTTAAGCAGGTTAAGATCTACAAAATATCAAGTGTAAAAAAACATAGATTAGTTGAAATATTTCGAAAAATAAGTGTAAAGTTTCCACATAAAACAATTTATTGGTCAACAAAAGGTAGGTGATGTACAATTTCATGTTTTTTTTAACTCTATTGATGAGAAACTTTTACCCTTGTCTAGTGCTGTAAAACATTAAAATAAGAATAATATATATGTGGGTGAGTAATTAGCACTACTCTCTATAAAAATAAAATAAAATTATAAAAAAATAAAAATAAATAATTTTTGTTTTTTACCTTTTCATTGGCAAAAGTTTGCAGCGTCCGGATGGCTTTGCTCTCACGTCCCAATTCTCCCTCCTCGCTTCTCTTTCTCTTTAGGCTTATCATGTTGGACATCTTGAATCTCTAATCACGCTTGCTAAACGACAATGTGATGCCTGATCTGTGCCCACATGGCTTTATATAGTCACGCATTTTACAAAGTAGGCGTCACCATATGCGCGCGCATTCATGGGCGTGTATGTTGCAAGTGTCATGTTATATAGTTGTTGACCAATGAAAACAAAGGGTCAGAGTTCATATTAGCGATTGGCTGGGGTGAAGAATATACTTAAATGAAAAAACAATTTAAAAAAATAATGATTAAAAAATAACTTATAAAAAAAAAATAAAAAGTAACCCTGACAAAATGTATAGAAACAAAAAAAAAATAAAAATCTTACCGAGGTAACCAAGTTTTAACACTTTAGTTACCGGTTGACTACTCACGTCGCATTTCGAGTTAAAAGTTTAAGTTTGAGCGAAGGCACTAGCCAAAATTCCTTCATACCAAGAAAATATACAGGCTAGGGTGGGAACCGAACCCACTGACTCAAACCCAATATGACAATATAGCCCTGCTTAGCTATCATATTTTCATCAATAACAAACAACATACCGAAAGATATATCGTTCACAAAACGGGCGGGGTTAACTGTGAAGTTATTTGCATTCTTTTTGTTTTTAACATCTCGGGTAACCTTACCCAAGTCACATTTTCAAATTTTCAACAAAAAAAAAAAAAAAAAAAACAAAGTTTTCATCAGTTTGGGGTTAGGTTTGCATGCATTCTTTCTACGAAAAATGTCGTCAGATTTTCTGTTTTTGTTTTTTATTGTTCACAAGTACCTAGCCAGTCTGATAAAAAATGAACCACATGTGTTGTTTTTGAAAAATTCCAGACGTCACGTGCGACACAGGTGTTGTTTTTCAAATAATGTCAGACGTCACGTACGCCACAGACAGCTGTCTGGTCTAGTAAAATTCCAGACGTCACGTGAGCCACAGGTGTTGTTTTTGTTAAAATGTCAGACGTCACGTGCGACACAGGTGTTGTTTTTAAAAAAAATGTCAGACGTCACGTATGCCATAGGCGATGGTGTGTTTGAAAAAAATGTCTAGGGAAGTCTGATAACAGTTTTTACCCGCGGACTGTGCATTATTAGGGTTTAGGGTTAGTCAGGGTTAGGGTTAGGGTTTAGGGTTAGGGTTAGGGGCTTAATAATTCCTACTCAAGTCACCAGTCATGTTACCAGAGTAGGTAACGAAGACCAAATATGTTACCCGAGTCGGTGTAGAAGACGATATTTTGTCACCTGAGTAGGTATTACGAAGGATTTGCCTACTCAGGTAACCAATTTTTACTACTCAAGTAACCGATGGACTACTCACTTTCATTACCTGCAAATGAAGGTTACCTCCGGGGTTACATGTGTATAGTTTCATACGATCTTATGTTTCAGTTTGAGCGAAGGCACTAGCCAAAATTCCTTCATACCATAAAATATACAGGCTAGGGTGGGAATCGAACCCACTAACTCAAACCCAATATGATAACATAGCCCTGCTTAGGTATCATATTTTTAGGAAAAAACGAACCAAGTTTGTGTGAAATCGAATATTTTTTTTTTAATTTTCAATTTGAATAAGAGGCGACTCTGCATTTATACGGGCTTGTCACCGTCTACCACAAGGGTAGGCTGCATTACACCTCACTCCGCTGTTGATGTTATTCAGTGAGGTGCCCGATGGATCTTAAAATCGGTTCTCAAAAGTCAGGTGTTGGCAGTCTTCTTCTATAACGGTTTCTTCTGAGGGTGTTATATGGTAAAGGAGGTGTTGTTGTAAATCCATTTTCTTCTTTGTACACGTTTAATTTCCCTAATTGGTAGCAATAATCATATCCACTAACATCACC
This sequence comes from Anadara kagoshimensis, assembly GCA_021292105.1. Lineage (NCBI taxonomy): Eukaryota > Metazoa > Mollusca > Bivalvia > Arcoida > Arcidae > Anadara > Anadara kagoshimensis. Next base: position 11,184,701 of record CM037859.1, read on the forward strand.
CACAAACGGTAAACACAAGTCATTAAAGTCATCCGCCGTGTTTGCATATGATAACGCACGCCTGTTGTGCCTACCCACGTGGTAACTGTTTATATTGTCTCCCTTTCTTCCTTCCCAGATGTTCGGACTCACATTTTGTCTGTTATTTATCTCGGATGGCTTGTAATTGGTTCCTAGTATTTTTGCAAAAAAATCAATTAACCCGCTACATTGTTGCTTTAAACACATGAATAGACTCGTCTCATGAGTATTCCGTATCTCCATGGACTGCAAATTCCATCCCAATGATGGAGGTAATATTTTTTCATCTTGGAGGCGCCATATCTTGTCAATTGATTTGTTGTTCAGGTTTGGATTCTGCCAACTGTGTCGATAAGGCTTTAGGCAGGTTAAGATCTACAAAAGATAAAGTGTAAAAAAACATAGATTAGTTGAAATATTTCGAAAAATAAGTGTTAAGTATCCACATTTAACAATTTATTGGTCATCAAAAGGTAGGTGATGTACAATTTCATGTATTTTTTTAATTCTATTGATGAGAAACTTTTACCCTTGTCTAGTGCTGTAAAACATTAAAATAAGTATAATATATATGTTGGTGAGTAATTAGCACTACGCTCTATAAAATAAAATAAAATAAAATATAATTATAAAAATTAAAAATAAATAATTTTTGTTTTTTACCTTTTCATTGGCAAAGGTTTCCAACGTCCGGATGGCTTTGCTGTCACGTCCCATTTCCCCCTTCTAGCTTCTCTTTCGTTTAAGGTTGATCATGTTAGACATCTTGGAATAATTTGGAATAATCTCTAATCACGCTTGCTAAATGACAATGTGATGCCTAATCTGTGCCCACATGGCTTTATATAGTCCCGCATTTTACAAAGTAGGCGTCACCATATGCGCGCGCATACATGGGCGTGTATGTTGTAAGTGTCATGTTATATAGTTGTTGACCAATGAGAACAAAGGGTCAGGACCAATGAAAACAAAGGGTCAGAGTTCATATTAGCGATTGGCTGGGGTGAAGAATATACTTTAATGAAAAAAAAAATAAAAAAATAAATAATAAAAAATAAATAAAAAAAAATAAATAAAAAAACAATAAATAAATAAAAAAAATAAAAAGTAACCCTGACAAAATATATATACAAAAAAAGTATAGAAACAAAAAAAAAAAAATAAAAATCGTACCGAGGTAACCAAGTTTTAACACTTTAATTTACCGGTTGACTACTCACGTCGCATTTCGAGTTAAAAGTTTAAGTTTGAGCGAAGGCACTAGCCAAAATTCCTTCATACCCAGAAAATATACAGGCTAGGATGGGAACCGAACCCACTGGCTCAAACCCAATATGACAATATAGCCCTGCTTAGCTATAAAATTTTCATCAATAACAAACAACATAACGAAAGATATATCGTTCACAAAACGGGCGGGGTTAACTGTGAAGTTATTTGCCTTATTTTTGTTTTTAGCTTCCCGGGTAACCTTACCCAAGTCACATTTTCAAATTTTCAACAACATAAAAAAAACAAAGTTTTCATCAGGTCAGGGTTAGGTTTGCATGCATTCTTTCTACGCAAAATGTCGTGCCACATTTTCTGTTGTTTTTTTTTTTATTTTTTGTTACACAAGTACCTAGCCAGTCTGATAAAAAATAAACCACAGGTGTTGTTGTTTTTGGAAAAATTCCAGACGTGACGTCACGTACGCCACAGACAGCTGTCTGGTCTGGTAAAATTCCAGACGTCACGTGAGCTGTCTGGTCTGGTAAAATTCCAGACATCACGTGCGCCACAGGTGTTGTTGTTTTTTCAAAAAAGTCAGACGTGACGTCACGTACGTCACAGACAGCTGTCTTAGTCTAGTAAAATTCCAGACATCACGTGCGCCACAGGTGTTGTTGTTTTTCACAAAAGTCAGACGTGACGTCACGTACGCCACAGACAGCTGTCTGGTCTGGTAAAATTCCAGACATCACGTGCGCCACAGGTGTTGTTGTTTTTCACAAAAGTCAGACGTGACGTCACGTACGCCACAGACAGACTGGTCTGTCTGGTCTGGTAAAATTCAGACATCACGTGCGCCACAGGTGTTGTTGTTTTGAAAGTTTTTATTTTGTTTTAGGATCGAATTTAACAATTAAATTTATCCCGCAAGTTAAAATTTTAAAATTTAAATTTCTCTAACACTACGGTTTACTCCCCGATGCATTAACCCTTTCACCACGAAGTAACTAGGCCCCGAACCATGTACATTGCTACGGAAACCGTAGAAACCAGATGGCTAGGGAGGATCGACCCTATATAAATTTTGTAGAAGCCGGGACCGGAACCCGCGACTACTGAATCAATCGGTTTAGTAGCTTCCCGGCAAACTACCTAACCGATTTCGCCACCGAGATCTCCATTAGAATAATACATTTTTAATTAATTTATCCATGCCTCGGGACCAGACCTTTATAGCGGTCTGTAGTGGTGAAAGAGTTAAAAAGTATTTCATTAGAGCTTAGTTTGTTTCAGAAAATATATAATTATATGTATTACTTTTAACTTTCCGTTGTAGCCCTAGTGTGTGCATAGGTAATTGTTCAGATCAAATAAATTTCATATTGTCAAACAAAATACCCATCAAGTTGTTTATTTTTGTGGAATGATAATACGTGTTAAGGGTTATCAACCAGTTAGTTTAAGACACCTAAGACACAAATCCCACACCTCTAGGTACCATTTGCCATACCATCAATGCGATATTGCTCGGGTTGTCGGGAAATATGTGTATGTGTATGCGTATGCGTATGTGTGGTTTTTGTTTGGTTTTTTTTTCAGACATGATTCTAAACAACTTAGATCTTTTCTAAATATTTGGGTGGCTGCCTTTGGTTTTGGCAGCCGGATTGTTGGTTGGTTGGTTGGTTGGTTCGTATGAGGGGGCTCTTCATGCTTCTTCTCCCGCCCTGCAAAACGGACATTTTGTCATTACGGCGTCGCAGTATCCACACCAAACGTTGGTACACCTCCTGCAGACATACCTCCTGTTTGTGTTCAGAATGCAACAGATTGGACATTCTTCTGCATTCTCCCCCTCCTCGCATTGGCGGTAATCTTTTTGCGGCAGTGGACCACTTGCATAATACTCGTCTTCGATCCCCGTCTCCGAAAAGAAGAGATCCGTCGCCGTAGACTGCCGTATGTGGAACAGCTGTCTTGTGATATAGTTAGGATCTTCCTCTAATTTGCCCCGCATCCTTCGAACCCACCCCGCAGGGCAACTCCGCCGCTGGTTGGTGGCGTTGTTTGCGTTGTTGTCTTTGTCTTGGTCTGGGGCAACTCTCCACGTAATCGTCAATTTTCTTCAACAATCTCGTCACTCTTTCTAATTCTGCGCTCATCATCGTGGTATCTATAGCATTAAAAATGACTATGATGAATCTTCAGCTCGGTACGGTCAAATTTATATACATCGTCCTACGCCCCGCCCATTCGTTTCATTGGATGGGACAATTGACTTGGCATATTCGTTGGTTCTTTTTGATTGGTTGTTTAATAAACGGTGACACGTGGGTGCTGGCACGTCACGTTCATTCTTGTGTAGGGGCGCACCTGGACGATACCATTTTTCGTTTTGGTTTGCGCGCGAAACCCCCCCCCCCTGTCGTCTCTTAAACAAAAAAAAAATATTCTGTTGTTTTTTTTACCAAAATTGAACATATAGATCTATTTTACTGTCATCTTTTTAATTAATTAAAAAATCAAAAATTAAAACGACTGAAAATGTTGCCATCAAGGTACATTTACTGACAAAGTTTCGTCTACCAAGTTATAAGGATTGCCACTGGTGGGTCAGCATGTTGCTAATGAATTTGCATTTAATTTATCTTCAAGTAATTAATGCTTATCCGAAGGAGCCGTTTTCTCAACAATATCCAAAAACAGTTGGCTATTGACTTGCCTTTTCTTTTTGGTCAAAATTTGCCGACATATATAAAAGAGGAAAAGGGATAAAGGGTAAATAAAACGAAATCAAATAAAATAAAATTCAATTAAATGCTATATAATATTGTTTATAATGACCGACATGATTTGCCGCCAAAATTTGACCTCAATCATTGAACGACATCTGTCTGAGTTGTTGTTTTGGGTTAGACAGGAAACCCACAAACATTGTATACTTTTCTTGAATGAACTTGTTTTTGTGTTTTTCGTATCCCGTAAGTGACATGTACATTGTATACATTTCTGTCAGAGACTTTAACGTCAGACAGGAAACCAACAAACATTGTATACTTTTCTTGAATGAACTTGTTTTTCGTTTCTTGTAGGTGACGTGACATCTTGTCAAAACAAGTTTGTGCATTTCGGTCATACAAGTTTGTGAATTTGACCGAATAAAGTTTGTGCATTTTACTGAATAATGTTTGTGGAAAATTGTACCAGATCAAAGTTTGTGGCAGAATAAAGTTTGTTGATTTCAATTGAATATTGTTTGTGAATTTGACCGAATAAAGTTTGTGCATTTTACTGAATAATGTTTGTGGAAAATTGTGCCAGATCAAAGTTTGTGGCAGAATAAAGTTTGTTTCCGACTGAAGTTCGTTGACCTCGTATATGTGTATATGTGGCGCTAGCTTACGCCAATGAAGTCATTTATTTTACTCAGAATATTTGCATGATCTGGGATCTGGTGTTGTACATACCGCATACACATTCCAAAAAGACGTGTTTTACAAAATGAGCAGACCAAAGCGTGAAGCGGCAGCTAGGAACTGGGTTTTCACCTTGAACAACCCAACCGATGAGGATTGGACAAACATGCTGAAAGAAGACATAGTACATTACCTGATTGCAGGTCATGGTTTGTCCAACGACAGGTACACCTCATCTACAAGGATATGTACAATTCAAGAATTTGATGAGATTATCAACAATTAAAAAGAAGTTCAATGACAGAGCACATTTTGAAAAGCAAAGAGGTACAGTTGATGAAGCCATTAATTACTGCAAAAAAGACGGTAAAGTGTGTGAATACGGCATACCAAGCTATACTGGTAAAAAGAAATGTGACATGGTCAAAGCCATATACGACGTAGTAGACGGAAAAACCACTGAAGAACTACTAGAGAAACATGGTGCTGGTTACGCAGTAAACTCTGCTAAAATTCAAAAACTAGCTGCAAATATAAAGAAAGAGAGAACTCTAAAACGGATAAAAGAAACGTTTGCCCACTCGGTTTTAAAAAAATGGCAGATAGATGTACTAAATATGTTAGAGATGCAAAATCAAAGAGAAATACTATTCGTAATAGATAAAGTAGGCGGAGTGAGTGAGTGAGTAATGGTGTTTAACGTCCCAGTCAAGAATATTTCACTTATATCGAGACGTCGCCAGCTATAGGCGAAAGTGCAGAAATTTTGCCTGTGCGTTGCGCTTATGGCATGATACAGCAGGGTTCTTTAGCGTGCCAAGCCCACCGTGACACGGGACCTCGTTTATTTTAAGTTCCCATCCGAAAGAACCGTGACTTTCATTTCGTAATGCCGAGTGCTTGGCGAAAGAACAGTCACTACCCACTTTCAAGTCTTGGGTCAGACCCGGCCGGGGTTCGAACCCACGACCTCCCACTTACGTAAAGTAGGCGGACACGGTAAATCATGGCTAGTTGATTACTTAACAGCAACAAAAAACGCAATAGTATTTCAAAACGGAAAGACAAATGATATACTATACGGATATAAGGGTCAAGAATACGTAGCAATTGATTTAGTAAGATCAGCACAAGATCACATCAACTATGAAGTACTAGAACGAGTAAAGAACGGATCTTATATGAAAACAAAATACGAATCGAAAATGGTATGGTGCAACAAACCTCCAAAAATGGTAGTGTTTATGAATCAAGAACCTGATAGAAGTAAATTATCACAAGACAGATATGTAGTTTATGACATTTTATTAAATATTGAATAAAGTTACAAAATTAACATAATAGTTGTTCTTCTTTACTCCCCGTGATCAATTTACTAAACTCTATATGGTATCAATCAAAAACAAACATACTTATCCATTTCCGAATCACAATCCAGAAGCAAAGTAAAAACTTTGAAACTGACAAGTTAGGTTAGACACGTGAACCTCCACCAGGGAAGTGAGGCCGGGTGCTCCGGAAGCATCTAACTTCCTGATGAAAAACTACACCTTGTTTTCCTAGTACCATGTAAGTAATATCATTGCCCGAAGCCGGTGTGTCTGCCATCTTTACATCTTAGCCATCATACTAGCATCCCACCAACGATTCTTCTTAGCCGTGTAACGGGTTGTTTCACAAACACACACACACACAAACCAAAAAAATAAAAATAAAAATTTCGTCCCTGGGTGGACTCGAACCACCAACCTTTCGGTTAACAGCCGAACGCGCTAACCAATTACGCTACAGAGACCAACATAACAAACGTGTTTTATTTGCGTTTTTATCTGTGTCCACACTCTTAAGTTCGTTGCCAAATAAAGGTCATAAAAAGATCTACAAGATGCAAGTACAATACAAGTAATATAAACTACGCATCGATACATATATCAATCACTGTAACATGACATGGATGTCTTGTCTTGTCTTGTCTTGTCTTGTAGGGACTGTCTGGCCATGCTCATGCTCATCAACACGCCACACACACACACACGTACGCACGTTCAGACCAATCAAAAGAAAAAAAAATCACCCACATCTCACCCATTTAACATTGGGGGTACCCCATAACAGCCCCCTTCTACCTCCTTCCCCTTCCGTTTCTTCTCTCATTCTTCCCTCCGAAAAAACCAGGGGGGGGGGGGTCCCCGAAAAACCTTATGGGGTTTTTTTTTTACCATCTCTTTCCAACCCCACACAACACAAACCCTACCCTACACCGCCTCACAACACAAACACATATCCCCCTCAACCTCATCCAAAAAAATTAAACCCATCACCCCTTCCTTATTCCCCCCATCCCCAAACCCAACCACTGGTAGGAAACAGGGGGGATGGGTTAGGGTTAGGGTCAGGATCAGGGTTAGGGGTTAGGGTTAGGGTTAGTTAGGTTTAGGTTTAGGGTTAGGGTTAGGGGGTTAGGGGCTTAATAATTTCTACTCAAGTGACCAGTCATGTTACCAGAATACGTAACGAAGACCAAATATGTTAGGGTTAGGATTAGGGTTAGGGTTATTGTTACGGACGTTTATGTAACGGTAACCGTCGTTTTTGTAACGATAATTTTCATTTTTGTAACCCTGCGGTTCATTTTTGTAACCGTAACCGTCATTATTGTAACTCACATCATTATTGTTACGGTAACTGTCATTATGTAACTTAAATAATCATCTAATGTAACCCAAATATCATTTATGTAACGATAGACCAAATGTTCAATTTTTGATATATTAAAAAAGTGCTTTCTAAACGCGGCAGGACATTTTTTTCTGTTTCTCAAAAGATCGTTTTTTGACCGAGATATGACCAAACGAAATCTCTTAAAGTTACATAAATGACGCTCCGCGGTTAGCAAAAATTTCCCCTTTATCCTTGAATTAGAAAGAAAAAACTTTGTCTACTTAATCTTTACACCCCTTTTTGTATTTTGTCAAGTTTTAGCTCGCTTTCTTAGAAAACAAAATTGATTTGACCTGTAAATATTGATACGAGTCCTAACCCTGACGAAGTTTAAAGTAAAAGGATATTAATTGCTTAGCAACAAACAAGCGCGGCAACTTTTCGCGGGTTTTAAGGTTAACCCTTTTCTAACCGTCAGATTTTCATTTTTGTAAGTTAATCCACCCGCTATTAAGTCTTTTAAAACATTGAAGATGCTGATTTTCGATGTGCTGTTTTGTGTGGTATAATAAAACGCATTTTCCAAACACATTGTAGAATATGCAATTTATGCAAGATCCTTGGCACAAAATAAGAACCAATATTAAACAAAATAAAACGTAATTTGTAATATTAACATTCACATCTCTGAAAATTTGAAAATAAAATTGTATTTTAGACAATATATACCCCATATGATAGACAATCCATCCATCTTGTAAATGCATTATCTGTCCATATCAAAAGATGCACCATTTTGATCGGGTCTTGTGCTAAAAAATGTACAAAACACTATTAAATTAAAAGAGAAATTGACCTTAACTTTTACTGCTTCATATCATTGTTGCAGCAAGAAATGAAAGATCGTTTTATTATAAAATATGACCTATATGATACACAATCTAACCATCTTTTAAGTGCATTATCTGTCCATATAAAAAAATGCACCATTTTGAAAGGGTCCTGTGCTAAAAAATGCACAAAAACCATTAAAATGAAAGAGAAATTGAACTTAAATATGAAAACTACCCTAAAGAGAGACAATGCAACGTCATTTATAGTGTCCGATACATCAATATAATCAAACAAAAAATGTTTTAATTCAAAAAAAAAAAAAAATAAATAAATTTCGTAAGGGCCCTTACAGATTTTTCGCTCGAAATAAAAGTTGTCTTTATAGAACAGAATATTTTAATCGATATTTTGGTTAAGGATGTATTAGAAAAGAATTGCCAAAATCTAATGTAATAAAAATGAAATGGACTAACCCTACAATTATCATTAGAATTAAAACCGTCCTAAATAAAAAAATTAAAGGGTTTTTCATATAATTTTGAAGAACTCTTTTGCATTACAAAGATTTTAAAACTTGAACACATTTAAAATCCTTTCAAAAAGGCTTAAATCAGCTTACCGCGGCATCGTCATTTTTGTAAATTATATTTTAGAATAGGTTACAAAAATGACGATTCTACGGTTAGACTTTTTATCGTTTAAACACTACATATAATTCGCTACAAATACTTTAAATTGAATAAATAAAATATAATATGGGATAAATTGGTTTTTTTTTTCATTTAAAAACACTTTAGGACTATAGAAAACTTCTAACCGCAGCACTATCATTTTTGTAACTTAATTTTAACGTTACATAAATGATATTGTTGCGGTTAGGAGTTTCTACAATTCTAAGGTGCTTTAAAAAGATAAAACAATTTATCTTATCATATTATATCTTATTATATCAAGTTAAAATTTTTGAAGAATGTTATGTGTAATGTTTAACGAATAAATGTCTAACCGTAGAATCATCATTTTTGTAACCTACTCTAAAATAAGTTACAAAAATGATGATGCCGCGGTTAGCTGCTTTTAAAATGGATTTAAATGTTTAAATATTAAAATCGCTGTAATAGAAAAGGGTTGTTTCGCAACATATGAACAACCCTTTAAATTCTAATGTTTAAGACTGTTTCAACCCTAACCGCAGACTTATCATTTTTGCAACATTTAAATCAAGTTACAAAAATGACGTTTCTGCGATTAAAAAATATCTTTGAAATACAATTGATATTAATTGACTGGAATGATTTACCGTTTTACGTTTTGAGCCATAAACCATATAAATGAAGCGTTACCTATTTTATCAATGGAAAACCTTCTAACAACAACATCGTCATTTTTGTAACCATAACGTTTTTATGATTATGAAAATTAGGTTCCGATTTATGATTTTTTAAGTCATTGTTTATCCGCTGTAACATGTTATCTTGTTAATCGCATAAACATATTGATATCTAATTACTACTACTCAACTTCTCAATTTCTTTCTCTCAGTTTGTAGTCTATCGGTAGCTTTTTTAGCAAAGGCCGTTCCGTACAAAGCAGTATATTTTCTGATGAATTCTCGCCCTTTTGGTGTTTTTGACAAAATGTCCATCACTTGCGTTTGTGTTATAGGTGGTTCATGGATTATAAACGAACATTCCCGAAGCAAAAACTGCGAATCCTCAGGAGAAAATGCTCTGCGTCCATGCGAAAGAAACGAAATAGGTTGTCTAGAACTTGTTTCAAATGGTTTTGCTTTTCCAAGAGGCACTGCAGTATATATAATATTTGCCGGATCAACTTCTAGTTCAGATGATCTTGATGATTGTTGAGTAGATGTCGGTTTCGGACTCTGTGATTGGACTGTTGTCTCGGGTGGTGTTTGTCTGAAACGTATTCGTTTTCGAAATATTTGAATGTAATACTGGTTTTTGAGTAATGTTCGTTTCTCTTGTTTTGTCGAAATTTTGCTTTATATTCGTCATAACTTTAGTAATAAGTTCAACTGTTTTGAAGGCATTGTCTTGTCTATGCACTAAATGGTAATATTTATCAGCCGTTGTTGTTCTGTGGGTCATTTGTAATGCTAATGCATCTGCTTGGTCAGGTGCCACTTTCCTGACATATGTTACTAAAGATTTCCTGAGCTTAGTGGCAGAAATATTACTTTCCTGCTTCATTGCTATCCAAATGCTCTGAAGCGCATTGTTAATGACAGATTGACACATTGGCTGTGGCTTTTCTTTCATACCTGGAAACGAGAGGAAAACGCAAGAGTCATCAAGCTGTAATTCTGTGTTGTCGATTATAGGCAACTGTGGCCGAACTTTCTTGATAAAAATTTGAAATAACTTCCAAAAGTTTTCCTTCAAAACTAAATTAACTGGACCAGATTTTGACGTTTTGTGTTGTGTAACATAAAGATGTGCCTCACCTTTGTCGTTTACATATGCACATCTTATTGAACGCATGGTAAGGTTCATTATTGAGCCCGTTCGCTGTCCATTTGTTAACAGAATAATTAAAATTAAAAAATTGCGCATTCTACAATAACTAGCCATTGTTATTGCCTCTCCAGTGTTAGAGTTTTCAAATAGTCTATAAATGTGATGGCACACGTTGCTGTTCAGCATGTTTGTTATATCTTCAGGCTTTATTAATTCCTCTGAAGAAAACAAAAACGTATTGTTCTAATAAACGTATATATATTTTTTAAATATGTTTTTCTGTCTGTTTGTTATATGTATTGTCTGTCATTATGTATTTTCTGTAATTAATCCATGTTCTTGTTCAAAACAAACATACTAATCCATGTCAGAAACACAATCCAAAGGCAAAGTAAAAACTTTTAAACTGACATGTCTGGTTAGACACGTGAAAATCCACCAGGGAAATGAGTGTTTTGGCAGGGAAAGAACCCCGTTTAGCTTGATTCAACCGCCATGTGTGAAATCAAAATTGTGAAAGGAATATTGCATAGACATTTTTTAAAGTAAGGTCTTCAAAAATACACATCTATGACCAGTGAAACTAAAAACAAAACAAAAGAATAAAATATATTATAAAAGGTGTACTTACCAGTATCCTGAACCTGGCGAGTTGTTCGTCTGACAGCCTCTGCCTTTGATAAATTTGACATCCATAGATTGGTTTGAATCATTAATCTTGAAATTCTTTCCGAACATTTGATATCATGAATTCTTATGTAATTATATAATAGTCTTAGAGAAACAATATAACTTTTTTGGTCCCTGGGGCCAGGTCACTTCTTACGTCGAAGAATTTATCTCTAACAGCATTGCCGTCTGTAATTGATGCCACGTTAAGATTTCTGTCTACAGCTTCCCAGATTGCCAGTACTTGCTTAGTGTGCTGCTCAGCTTATTTTTCAGTTTTTCCGGCTTCCAAAGATGACAACCATTTAAAGAATTCTTGTAAAACTGGTTATAAAAATAATTAAGAAATATGTCAGTAATGCGGTTACAATACACTGTAAAACGTCTAGTCGTATAATCTTCATTTTTGTAATCTTTCAATAATATTACAGTACATAAATGAATATATTGCGGTTAGCTGTTACAAGGAAAATGAAATCATTTCTTTTTAAAACCAATATTTTTTTTAAAAAAATACAATATATAATGTATGAAAACAGATATTTATTTTTCCTCATAAAACATAGTATTATTTAAGCCGTCATATTATCATTTTTGTAACTAAATGCAAAGTTACTGTTATGCTAGCTACACCAACATGTGCGTGACGTATTTTAAAATACTTTCTACTTACGTTTTATCATACTATCTTGATAGTCTGGTTTATAACCCACTGTTTCAACTGCAACAGAAACTGGGCTTGTTGGATCAGACACTGGTTGTATTGGATCAGGCAATGGTTGTATTGTAGCTGGATCAGAAACTGTAGTGATGGTCTCAGGATCTGAATGATGAGTCGTAGGATTAATAATTGCTGGCTCCATATCATGACCACCTGTCACTTCATCTTCACTTTCACTGAGTGCCGATCGTTTATGCTTGACCACGTATTTTGTTTCAGTCATGGTCAGTCTATGCACCTGACGCAAGTGCTGTTCAAGCCACTGCACGGTTACTGTGCATCCTTTAACTGGACATTTCCAATACTTCCTCTTTTTTTTTTTTTGGTTTTTTAATTCGAAATGTCATTCTTTTCATGCGTGCATAATCCAGGGAATCTTGCTTGGGTTATTTTGTCAAGCTTCATACGGATTCCAAACAAAAATATACTGAAGATACCATCAACAAAATGTTGGAGTTTCTGATAGATAACATATTTGTTGTGTTTGGTAATATAGTTTTTCAGCAAACAATCGGTATACCAATGGGTACAAACTGTGCACCATTGCTTGCTGATTTGTTTCTTTATTCTTACGAAGCAGAATTAATGCAGAACCTTGTTAAATCTGGAGAGAAAACTGTCGCAAAATCATTCAACTCAACATACAGATACATAGATGACGTTCTGTCTCTTAACAATCCTAAATTTGGAGACTATGTAAATGTCATCTATCCTAGTGAGCTTGAAATAAAAGACACGACTGATTCCTCAAGTTCTGCTTCATATTTAGACTTATACCTGAATTATAACGCACATGAAAGGCTACATTTGAAACTTTATGACAAACGTGATGACTTCAATTTTTCTATTGTCAACTTTCCTTTTTTATGCAGCAATATACCTGCTTCTTGACGCTTTTTTGACGGTTTGGCACATTGTCCTTTATTTGATAGGATTTGCACTTTGCTTGACAGATTTTTTTCGGCTTTCGCATTTTTCTTTTGGCTGAATGTCCGTTTCATCCATTGATTCAATACCTTCTTCACTTGTTTTTTCTGGATCAAAATCCGGGTCATTCTTCTTGTCGTCCGAAGAGAAGTTGGACTGATATTTTTTTTCTTTTGACTGAATGTCCGTTTCATCCATGGATTCACTATCTTCTTCACTTGTTTTTTCTGGATCAAAATCCGGGTCATTCTTCTCGTCGTCCGACGAGAAGTTGGAATGATATGTTTTAATGTGATCCATTAACTTCCCCGGATATTTCTCTTATATATGCGACACTTTCCCATTTTTGATCTGCAAAATAAAAGATGCAATTTTTATCTTGTATCAGTTTTTATCAAACACAAACACACTATTCCATGTTCGTATCACAATCCAGAAGAAAAGTAAAAACTTTGGAACTGATAAGTCAGGTTAGACACGTGAACTTCCACCAAATAAAGTGAAGCCGGGCCTCATGAAGGGTAAGTACCGCCTGTTTAGCTAGCTAAAACCGCCACGTGTGTTTTTTTTACAGCACTAGACGTCCGTATCGGAATACAATATAATTAGCTGTCGAAACACCTTAGTTTTATTAAAAAAATATAACCACAACAATATCATTTTATAAGGTAAAAAAAAGTTAAAAAAATGATGTCTGCGTTTAGAGTTGAAACAGTCTTAAATCAAAGAATTTAAAGAGTTTTTCATGTATCGAAACCCTTTTCCATTACAACCATTGTAATATTAAATACACTTAAATCCTTTTTAAAATGACCTAAAATAGCTAACTGCGGCATCGTCATTTTTGTAACTTGTAACAAAAATGAGGATTCTACGGTTAGACATTTTTTGTTCAAACACTACATATTATATGCCCCAAATACTTTAAATTGATATAATAAAATATAATATGATGGGATAATTTTACTTTTTTTCATTTAAAAGCAACTTACTAACTTAGGATTAAAAAAAATTCTAACCGCAAAATACCATTTTTGTAACGTAAGAATTAAGTTACAAAAATGATATTGATGCGGTAAGGATCAAAACAGTTTATAATTATAGATTTTAAAAGGATAGTTTTGTTTTCGAATCAGACTTTTTTAATACACAGATTGTGACAGTAAAATTATAAAAATTCTGTTCAAAAAGACCTTGAGAAGCTAACCGCAATATTGTCATTTCTGTAACTTATTATTATAAAGTTACATAAATGGCGATGACAGGGTTAGACATTATCACATTGTTAAATGACAGATAACGTATATCGTATGGGCATATACCATTAAACAGTGCATTTGTAACTGGATTTCATTATTTCATTATTAAAACACATATTGATAATGTAAATCAAAAACAAACATACTTATCCATTTCCGAATCACAATCGAGAAGCAAAGTTAAGACTTTGGAACTGACAAGTTAGGTTAGACACGTAAACTTCCACCAGGGAAGTGAGGCCGGGTTACAAATTACAACAGTAGCAACTTCTTTTTTGTAGGCCATTGGAATTTATTAATGTAGATTTTGACATTTGTGTAATTAATATGGATTTGTACGTTTCTTTTTTATTTGAATACAGTTTGAACCAAAACATGGATTAAAAAATTCCGTGTTCTGTTTATTGAATGAAAATATGTTTGGCTTAATATATTGATGCATGAAACACTGAAATAACATGAGGTGTATGGTCTCTCAAATGAGTTTATTTAGAGGTCGGAGCCAAATTACAACACAGAAAGAAAAAGAACAAAAAATAAATAAAAAAAGGAAAAAAAATAGGGAACTTATCAGAAGCATTAACGTAGTACAGAGAAAGTAAGGATAGACATTAGATAGGACAGGTCCCCAAGTTCGTAATTCCTACGAATCGGTTATCCTCTTTTCATATGGCTGTTGGCGCTCACCTGGAAATATTCAAATTCTTCAATTTTATTGAATGTTTTGAGGGTTATATAAAAAAAAGAAACCTTAAGAGTGTTAACTAGGTTCTTTAATAAGTTGATAAAATAAACTTATTGGCATAGTGTTGATGATAAAATTATCATTTTGGGCTAGTTTGATAAAAAGTGGATTACAATGTAGTGTCTAGAGCATTTACAAGTAGTCTGGTGAATGATTTGACCTAGTCACTCACTTATAGGCCAAAACATGAAATAGACTAGGCATTGCAAGTCTTTCTTGGTACCTATGACGAAGGTTGGATGTAAAATGTGCTATCCAGATAGTAAACAATATCTTCTAATGATGTGACCTACTTATTTGTTAAAAGTGACCCATTTACCAATTTGATCTTTAATTTGTCATGAAGATTATTATAAAAACATTTGATGAAGATTGAACTAAAACCATGGCCTTTAGAGTGTTAACAAGATTTTCTTATGATTTGACATAGTGACCTAAATATTTCTCAAACATTGCCCTTTTTCAAACTCGAACTAGCTTCTCTCATGAACATTATTCTTGATGGTGATAGAATTAAAACTGTGGGTTTTAAAGTGTTATCAAATAAAAGTTTAAAAAATATGACGGAAGATGCACATAGCACGACGCACAGCGCACGGCAGACAAAGACGGGTCACAATAACTCACATATAAGCACACTGTGTATAGGTGGGCTTAATATACAAACTTAGCACACTTATAGACCACATGTTTGGGGAAAAACAAGACATATATATATATATATTATTTAAAACGATGAATAACATAACAGTATATAACAAATAATTAATTAAGTACATAAAATAGATTTCTTCTTATACTTACCAACTATATATGTTCTCTGTAATCAAATTAAGCAGTCAACTCTTCATCAATCAAGTCGAGAATGGAAAGTTTAAAGAAAGGGAACGCTGACCACACCTTTATTTTATGTGTGAAATGTCAAATTAAAACCAAAAATAAAACTCGCTCTATCTTAAGTTTTAAAGGCGTTACCAAACTCTAACCGCAGAATTGTCATTTTTGTAACTTAATAAAGTAACAAAAATGATGTTACGGCGGTAAGGTGAGTAAAACAATAAGGATACATTTTTCTAGTGTCATACAGGTAGTTTGTACCACACAAACTATTTCTTTAAAATTAGTGAAAAAATTTGCATCGAATTATTGTATATAGACGTTTAATTCCTAATCGCGAAATCTTCATTTTTGTAACCTTTAAATGTTAAACTTTTAAGTTTGATTTCGAATTAAATGGCTTTGATTTCGATAAAAAAAACTTTGTTTTCCACCAGGCCGGTAGAATATCCGCTGTACATATCAATATTGTGTCAATCAATGATGTATTGAATTAAAACCCTAGGTGATTTCTGCACCTTTCTTTAAAACGTCACCATAGCATAAACGAATTTAGGATGGTTTTTTTTAATTATTCTTTGTAGAAATAGCACGAAACAACTTCCTTTCACAATTTGAAGCTGCATTCTTTATTTCCTAAAAAAGTTATGCATAGTCAAATTTGTTAATTGTATTGATATAGCAAATACAAAAAGTATTGATAGTTATTAAAATTCGATAAACCATAGTTCAGTTTCAAGTATATAAATTAATATCGATATCGAAAAACATAATATATTATGTTTAAATTTGAAAATATGTTTTTATCAATACGATGTTAACGTTACAAAAATGACAACTTCGCGGTTAGAAAATTTTATGTTCAAAAAACAAATTAATGTCTGTAAATTTATTAAAAATTAATAAATAATCACACTATATGTATGTATAAACAAGAGGCCCATGGGCCTGATACGCTCACCTGATAACTTATGGCTAGCTGATAGATTTTAAGAAAACATAAATACTAAACCCCAATGACTTTTTCTATACATCATGATAACCATTGTATCAATACCTACAATATTCTAATATACATGCCTATACAAAAAGTTAATAGTTTTCAAGATAATTAACCATTTCAGTATTGTTTCACATCTGTGACCTTGACCTTTGAACCCGTGACCTTTTTCTATACATCAAAATGATAGTTGTATCAATACCTACAACATTTTAATATATAAGCCTATACAAAAAGTTTATAGTTTTCGAGATAATTAACCATTTCAGTATTGTTTCGCATGTGTGACCTTGACCTTTGAACCCATGACCTTTTTCTATACATCAAAATGATCGTTGCATCAATACCTACAACATTCTAATATATAAGCCTATACAAAAAGTTTATAGTTTTCGAGATAATTAACCATTTCGGAATTGTTTCGCATGTGCGACCTTGACCTTTGAACCCATGACCTTTTTCTATACATCCAAATGATCGTTTTATTGATACCTACAACATTCTAATATACATGCCTATACAAAAAGTTTATAGTTTTAGAGATAATTAATCATTTCGGTATTGTTTCACATCTGTGACCTTGACCTTTGATCCAATGACCTTTTTCTATACATTAAAATGATCGTTGTATCAATACCTACAACATTCTAATATACATGCCTATACAAAAAGTTTATAGTTTTCAAGATAATTAACCATTTCGGTATTGTTTCACATCTGTGACATTGACCTTTGAACCCATGACCTTTTTTTATACATCAAAATGATCGTTGTATCAATACCTACAACATTCTAATATACATGCCTATAGAAAAAGTTTATAGTATTCGAGATAATTAACCATTTCGGTATTGTTTCACACCTGTGACCTTTACCTTTAAACCCATGACCTTTTTCTATACATCAAAATGACCGTTGTATCAATACCTACAACATTCTTATATATATGCCTATACAAAAAGTTTATAGATTTAGAGATAATTAATCATTTCGGTATTGTTTCATATCTGTGACCTTGACCTTTGAACCCATGACCTTTTCTATACATCAAAATGATCGTTGTATCAATACCTACAACATTCTTATATATATGCCTATACAAAAAGTTTATAGTTTTCGAGATAATTAACCATTTTGGTATTGTTTCGCATCTGTGACCTTGACCTTTGAACCCATGACCTTTTTCTATACATCAAAATGATCGTTGTATCAATGCCTACAACATTCTAATATACATGTCTATACAAAAAGTTTATAGGTTTTGAGATAATTAGAATCAGAGGTAAAAAAAATTAGGTTACGACCTTAACAATTAACCTTGACCTCATTTGAAGATACTAACAAGAAGATGTCAAAACTGAAAACCCCATGTCATTATCTGGTCAAATAGTTAAGTTATAACAATTTGAAGCTATTTTACGATTTTTTCAAAATTAAACGCAAAAACGCGTAACCTATTTTTTATCAGAATTTCACAAAATGAACAAACTATAGGCTTAAGACCCTAGAGAAGCCAAATATCACATCAGATTTTTTCTCCAATCAGTACTTTCGGAGAAGAAGATTTTTTAAGATTTTTGCACCCCTAGGTCACCTTGACCTAGTTATAGTAGCCATAGCAACGCCACGAACAAATCTGAATTGCACCGGCCCATATATACTTCTGACAAAATTTCATTAAAAACTGTCCAGTAGTTTCAGAGGAGAAGTCGAAAATAGGTGTTAACGACGCACACACGCACGCACACACGCACATACACACGCTGCGCTATGCCATAAACTCACATGACCTTCGGTCAGGTGAGCTAAAAACTAAATTACAATTATTATTTTGTAAGAAAAAACACATTATTTATTTAAAATTGAACAGCAAAAAATAGTATGTAATCATAGACAAAAGTTTCTAAAAACAAATGCTATAACTGCATTTATTGAATAGTATTTATTATCAAATTTACTTGAAGATATTTCAAAGAAAACTATCAAACCCTAGACGTAGGGTTAAATTTGAACTGTTATCATCCCTGAAATAATCACCAGAGAACCAGGGTATCTTGCATGGCTGTTAATTGTGATATAACGTTTCATTTAAACTATTTTTTCATATTTTCTTTGCAAAAAATGAGCAAACGATGAGTGTCGGAAAATTGAAGATTTTTGGCAAAATTTCCACAAATTTGAAATTTTATCATATATTGAAGTGAGATAGAAGATGGAATTTTTCGGTAATAAGAGATAGATATACATGTGTACCTAGTATTGCCTAAAATAAAAGTCATTCTAAAAAATCTATTGTTTGAATTTCAAGACATTTTTGAAATTTACTGCCAATAAATGGCTCACATAAATGATATTTAAGAACAAATTGAACTTTTACATTTTTCCGAATACAAATGAAGGACAGAAGAATTCTTGATACCAAAAGATAGATCATTTTATACGCTTTAAAACTGATACAAAACCCTAGGCAATATCTTCAAATTAACCATCAAGCCTAGGTTAAAACCTTTAAAAATTGATTAAGTTACAAAAATGACGATTTTGAGAGGTTAGGGTTGATACTGTTTTCTTACATAATTTAAAATTTAAAACCTATTTCCAATAGGCCAATGTATGGTCTGTCGAAATTCGTAAACAGTAGTAAAATATCAAAAAGCAATAAAAAATTATAACAGGTTGAACATGTAGGGGGTCGTCATTTATGTAACTTAGGCAAGGTTTTCAGAATTTGAGGTATGGGTGAAAAAAAGTTAATAACTTTTTTATTGAAAAAAAATATTGAAAAACGGTGTTCTGTTCTACATAGACATCTTTTTTCAACATGTGGCAATATAAAACATATATCTGTATCTTAAAAATAAGTGAGATAGCTAACCCTTAGTGAAAGTATAGGGAAATCGAAATTTTAAAATTTTTACTCATTTGGTTGGGTATACCACTTAGTACGTCCTCGGCAGGGAGTGATTTCTAGAAGGCGGGGGTTAGAGAAATGGGTTGAATAAACATGTGGGGTTAGGAAAATGATATTAATGATATAAAAGTTTGAAAATTGTGTATCACTAAAGACCGGTATAGGTAAAACATAAGATCTTATATTTTAAAATAATCCTAACAGATATTGGTTAATTTGTTTTTAAGTATTGTTAGGTACTAAATACAGTTACTTCATAATAAATTTGAACTTAATCTGAGCAATATTGTTGATTTCATGACTTAAAATCATATAAATACCCACACTTATCCATGCTTAGCAACCCTTGTCTAGGCTTAGCTACCCTTTGCTATCCTAGGCTACCATCACCCACGCTTAGCTTCCCTTACCCAGGCTTAGCAACCCTTATCCAAGCTTAGACACCCTTAGCTTTAGGGTTAAGGGTTAGGGGTTAGGGTTAGGGTATAAGTAATGTGTTAGGGTTAGGGTTAGGCCTTAAGTAATCTTACGTACTTCTTGAGCAAAGACTCCGCCCTCTTGAGCAAAAGTCCCACCCCTTTTGATGACGTCATATGAATATTCTCTATCGTCTTAGACTTGTATAGGACAAACTTAAGATCTTATATTTTGAAATCATTACAGTTATTGATTTGTTAAATTTAAAATATTGCTAGGTACAAAAAACAGTTACTTTATACCATATTTAAACTTTATCTAAGCAAAATTGTAAATTTTATGACGTAAAATGATAAAAAAGTTTGAAAATTGTGTATCACCACAGACCGGTATAGGAAAAACCTAAGATCTTATATTTTGAAATAATCATAACAATTATTGTTTAATTTGTTTTCAAGAATTGTTTGGTACTAAACACAGTTACTTTATACCAAATTTAAACTCAATCTGACCAATATTATTGAATTTATCACCTAAAAGGATATAAAACTTGAACATTGTGTATCATTATAGACCGGTATAGGTAAAACCTAAGATCTTATATTTTAAAAATCCTAACAGATATTGGTTAATTTGTTTTAAGTATTGTTAGGAACTAAATACAGTTACTTCATACCAAATTTGAACTTAATCTGAGCAATATTGTTGATTTTATTACTTAAAATAATATTAATACCTAATATTATCCATGCTTAACTACCCTTATCCAGGCTTAGCAACCCTTATCCAGGCTTAGCTACCCTTTGCTATCCTAGGCTACCATCAACCACGCTTAGCTATCCTTACCCAGGCTTAGCAACCCTTATCCAGGCTTAGCTACCCTTAGCTTTAGGGTGAGGTTAGGGTTCGGGTTAGGGTATAAGTAATGGGTTAGGGTTAGAGTTAGGGTATAAGTAATCTTACGAACTTCTTGAGCAAAGACTCCGTCCTCTTGAGCAAAAGTCCCACCCCTTTTGATGACGTCATATGAATATTCTCTATCGTCTTAGACTTGTATAGGACAAACTTAAGATCTTATATTTTGAAATCATTACAGTTATTGATTTGTTAAATTTAAAATATTGCTAGGTACAAAACACAGTTACTTTATACCATATTTAAACTTTATCTGAGTAATATTGTAGATTTTATGACCTAAAATGATAAAAAAGTTTGAAAATTGTGTATCACCACAGACTGGTATAGGGAAAACCTAAGATCTTATAATTTGAAATAATCATAACAATTATTGTTTAATTTGTTTTCAAGTATTGTTTGGTACTGAACACAGTTACTTTATGCCAAATTTGAACTTAATCTGACCAATATTATTGAATGTATGACCTAAAATGATATAAAACTTTGAAAATTGTGTATCACCACACCTCTGTCTTTTTCCAGAACAAAGCTGGAACAAAAAGATGGAATTTGCTGGGATAAAGCCGGAAAATCCTAGGATTAGCTGGGATTTTTAAACTGGAATTAGCTGGGATTAACTGGGACGGTATTGGAACGGGATTTTGTGGTACAAACCGACACAGAAAAATCCCAGAAAATCCTAGCTTTTTCTAGCTTAGGTAAAATCCAAGAAAATCCTAGCTTTTTCTAGCTTAGGTAAAATCCAAGAAAATCCTAGCTTTTTCCAGCTTAAGAAAATCCAAAGTCATTGAATCTTTAACTTGGATAAGCTAGAATAAACTGAGACAAAACACCTGGGATTTACTGGGACAACCTGGAATAATTTAAAAAAAAAAAAAAAAAAAAAAAAAAAAACCAAAATCGTAGCCATTTGATTAAAGCGTTATCAACCCACATCAATTCGTATGGTATAAGTTTTTAATTCAAAAATGAATAAGAATGAATTTGTATTTGTATAATAATTTAATAAATTATATAACACATTTATCAGACAGCAGTTTCTGATCATATTGTTGAATGTTTCTTGTTTTTAGTTATGATCTGCATCCTTTTCAACATCTCTTAAATATCTTTGTATTATCTTCTGTCTGCTCCTCATCTTTTCCCTGACTTCTTTTACCGTTACATTGAAACGTGAAACAAGAATTTCTGAAATTACATAAAAACAAAAAAAATCAGTAACTATACAATTTTTGTTGAACTATCTATATGGTTTTTAATGCACATGTATTTAAGTATCAGTAAATTTGTTGTTAGATAGATTGGCAATTGCCTTCCATTTCAATATAAAGTAATAAAAAATCAATTATGATCCTTTTACACTGTCAGAGGTAGAATTTCAAGAATTGTGAAGGAAACCTGAGCACCTGGGAAAAACACATACCAGCATAGGAAGCAAAAAGTTTAGTGTTTTTACTCTTGTACGGTATGCTTTACAGTAAGGTGTTATTACACAAGGTTCTAGACAGATTATGCAATACTGTTTAAGATAAACAGAACATCTAATTGATAAGCTAGGATTTCATCACCAACTATTTAAAATAGATACTATTTCCTAGACTTTGGATATACATGTAACATCAGTTGCCTTAAATTGCAATTACAGGTAAGCTTACACTCCTACACTACACAAAAGTAGTTATATCCAGGGACAAATGCTTGCCTTACCATGTTTGACAAAAAAAATTGTTAAATTGTTATATTATTTATTAACAACTTACCCTCACAGAGATTTCTCCTTGACTCATCTTACCCTGATTTTATCGAAGCTTTTTTATTAGTAAACTTCCCCATTATGGAGTTGCTGGCAAGAACCACTAATTCAGCCTGAAATGATAAATAATAATTACTTAATGCAGCTGCATCTAACAGTACTTATGTAACTGCAATAAGTCTTGATACCTAATGTTGGGCATTTGTCCGACATCAGCCCCGTAAACAATACAAAGGATCTTTGTTTATAAAAAACTAAGACTAGCTTATAGTAAAGAAAGTTGATAACATTTACACATTTTAAGAAATTTATATACATAAATTTTAAATATTTTCATTGGAGGAACTATTTCCACAAATCGCCTATATAGTTTATCAAAATGACAGAACTACTAGTTTTATCAATGAGTTACCATTTGTGTATGTACATATCCTAAAAAAATCAGCATTTGCCACAAATATTTTCCCATACCTTTGTTTTATTATTATACAGAGGTTCCTCTGCTTCAATTAAATTTTTTCATTTCCAGACCTCTGCACCTGTAAAGATTTTTTAAAAAAAGATAATTATTGGAACAACAAAAGTGAAAATGTATTGATTATTCAGCAATGATTCCATGTGGACATTTAAATAAATGTAGCTAAAAACTAATGGACGGTTTCTACATTGAAATTGGAAGTAACTTCTGGTGTTAGCACCTGATATCTAACATGAGTTAAATTGTTAATTTATATTGATTATGACACACTTTCACAACAAATATTTCTACTAGACAAAATACATGTATAAAAACTTTAATGTTTGTGGTTTCTAAAAATTAGGTAAATGTGGTGCATTACAGTATTTACTAATTTTTCATGATCTATCTTTTTTTCGAAAATGTGCCAAGTTTATGCTTGACAGATAATGCCTTTGGCTCAGGTTGACAATAAGGATGAATTGCATTGCTTTATTAACTTACTCTCTTTTTTTCTAATCTTTCTAATCTTGTTCTTTAACCTGTCATTTCTCTTTGTAATGTGAATACAATTTCACAGCAAGAGTGACAGCCTTGATGACTCTCGCTTATGGCAGTTGTGGTGTCATGGTATGCATCCACCATTGACATCCCTCCATAGTCTTCGTATCCATCATAATTTGAATACAATGTTGAATAAGCATTGTTTATCATCTCTGGTGTGCTGCACATTTGTGATGGTGGCAGAATTTGTGCAGGATAAATCTGCGGTAGAGGCAAAGGCAGTTGTTGTGGAAGTAATGGCTGTGATGGTGTTGGTATCAGTGCCTGTGGTGCTTGTAAATCCTGGGATAGTCCATGCAAAGTTTGCATATTATTTGAGTTAAAGGAATTGTCATCGTTTTCATTTGACACTCCTCGTATTTTTAAAATTGAGTTCAGATGTGCATCTGTGTGCAATGAATTCTGCTTAGCTTTTTTTCTTTGTTGTTGGACACTCCCCGTTATTATCTTTTGAGGTCCTTTTGCCTATAATCAAATTCAAATACCATTATAAGTTGATGAGGCTAAAAACAATTAAAACTACAAGTACTCACAGTACACCTGACAGTGAAAAGAAAAATGACAATTTTGATGAATCATCCCATACAGAAACCTTACAGTATTTTAGGTTCCTGTAACTACTCTTTTTTTCTTCAATAAATTAAAACCCATGAAATTATATCCCAGTGTGAAAAGTGTGTTTAAATAAAGATTGGGATTAAAACCCAAGAAATTGGGCCCCAGTGTGAAAAGTGTGTTTAAATAAAGATTAAAATTAAAACCCATGAAATTTAGATCCCAGTGTGAAAAGAGCGTTTTAATAAAGATTGGGATTGAAACCCATGAAATTGGGTCCCAGTGTGAAAAGTGTGCATTTAATAAAAATTGCACAAAGAAACAGGGATATTTAATGTCCCCTATTATTTAAGATTGGAATTAATACACATTTAAACACTTTCATTGCAAAATCATCATAATAAGCAATACATATGTTTTCTCACCTTTCTTTGGTTTGATAATAGATCTGCCTTGCTCTTCATGAAGTTAATTTACAACAGTTTCTTGATCTTCTCTATTGCTAGCAGAAGCTATATAAAAATATAAATAGAAACAATAAACAATTAAGTAATCGGTCCTTAAACAGTCTTAGAGGCATTGGTGGCTGGACAATCTTAGTTTGCACTTACAGATCATAGTGTATCTCATAACCTTAGTTTAAATCTCACTCTTGGCAGATCTTAGTGTGAGAAAATTGGTCAGTTCATCATTCTTGAACTAACTGCCTGAATGTAAGTTAAATGGTCTTTAAATTTGACACAATATTGCTTTACCTAAACATTTTTAAAGAGTTCCCTTTGAAATTCCTTTGCCTTGAATTTAAAAAAAATATATATAAATTTATAGAGTATTATTAATATATAATATTGTTATATATAACAATGATAATGATCAGAAAAATAAAAGGCAAACAATTGTTAATAATATCCTCATCCAATGCATTAAAACACGCCAACTAAAAGCAATGTAATCATAAAGATATATGTTTCTAAGATACATGTATATAAATTTTCTAATTTAAATAACTAGCAGCAAAGCGTGAGAGTTTAAAGTATAATTTAAAAGCACAAAGTGCACACAAACTTGTAGCATCTGCTCACCAAAAAAAAGAAAATATATATATATATATATATATATATATATATAATGTTGTACTGTATAAATGTATAACCAATAAACCATTTTAGTATTATATAAGCAATGTAAGTATAAGTGTATGAAAAATGCCACAATTTTAGCTAGCAATGTGTAAACCTCTTCCTTTTAAAGTAAAATACAAAACCTTTACCTTCACAAAACTGTGATTGCATGAAAAATAAATAAATAAAATTAATACAAAACATGCCAAAATGTGACAATTTTTAAAAAAAAACAGGTCAGGATATGGAGGAAAGACCAGAAGAAAATGATTATTTTACTATTACATACATACAACACCTACATAGTCTAGACATAATGATTACCAATATCATTATGCTTGCATTTTCTACAGTGATTGTGTACTAAATAATTATTTAATTTCCCATATTTAAATTTTATTTCAATGTTTAATATTTTCAAAAACAAATACACAATGTTTTAACTTGTTAAACTAATACATAATTTTTGATCAAAATGTCACACTTCCCTTCCATATTTTGTAAAAACTAGCCCAGTTATAACCATTATAATTGACATAATATGTGCATTAGTAGATAGAAAGGAATAAACAAAATTTCATTTTTAAGCAATATTTCAAGACAATCTATTATGAAATTGAAATTCAATGGAACCCTGAAAAGTTCATCATTAACTACACTGTCCGAGTTAACAATATAAGACATTGCATTTAGAGTATGTCGGTGTGATTTTTTTTTAAAAAAAATTGTCCATTTTCACATGCACAATTTCAGTAATGTTCAGACAATGCAATTGAATAATCAAGCATTTTATTATGGCAATGAGTACATTTTTCAATTCCCTTTTTTTCTCAATTGTACAAAGAATTTTAAGTACTAGGGGCACTGGATATTTAAGTGTTGGAGTTAATTAATCATATATAAATATTAATTTTCCTTTAAGGTATTTTTCTCTTATACAACTTAGAAAGATTAAGGTGCTTGAGCCAATTGATAGTTATATGTTGAAGTGAAATCAAAGAATTACGTTTATCAATTATTAATCACAGGGGATATGTTATGGATATATTAATTAAAGATTAGGTGCTTGAGGCAATGGATAGTTATTTGTTGAAACGAAATCAATTATTAATCACGGTATCTGTTTTTGAATATATTAATTTCCTCACCTTTATTGCATTTGGCATCTAAAGTGTTTTTATTTGCAACTTCCTGAAGATTTTCTGTGTTACTCCATGAAGCTAAAAAATAAACATTGATGAAAGCAACGAAAAAAAAAATATATTTTAATAATGTTTAACAAGTTTTGTTTCAGTTTTCATTAACCAGATATGATGTTATAAAAAAAACAAACACAAACATTGAAATTGAGTTGACACTACACAAACAAACAGAACTGCACTACACAGTCCTTTGATCATGATTGTTTAAATTGAAAGAAATAAAATTCTACATGACAAAGTGCATGCAAAATCATGTACAAATATTAAAGAAAATAATATGATTACAATCACAAACCATATGCAACAGCTGGGAAAAGGGCAAAACATTACTTGGCTCAGGGTGCAAATTGAACTTATTGAAATGGACCAATATTTGATGTGTTGTTACTCAAAACAACAAATTTTTAATGAATGAACTCCATGTAAAGAAAGTACAGAGGTGAATAATTATACCTTTTGTTGCTTTAATTGTCTTTACTCCAGATTTTTCCTCTTGTTGTCTTTTCTGTAGACTAGCTTTGTATGTTTTATTTAATGAATTTCTGGATGCTAAAAATGTACACAAGATAACAAATGAAAATTATGAAAAAATTGACTTAAATGACTACCACCATCCCTCGTCATACCATCAAGTAAGCCAAATGTGTACTTTGTCAGATTTATGGCTCTACAGTCTAGATAAACTTATACACAATTGTTTGATAGGATCATAATGATAAAATTTTAAAGATAAAAATATGAGTGAGTAAATTATTTTTAAGTTCTTGGTATTTGATCCAAAGGACAGAGTTTTCTTAATATATATATAAATTTATAGTTGGAATCCATACCAAATTTCATATCGTAATTTTGCATCATTAAGTATGATTCAATAAAATATGCTACCCCGGTCGGAGTATGGACTATTGTGGATCAAGGAGACAATAATTGAATGAGGGCAGTATTTTGTTAACATTGTATTAAACGTACTTATATTACCATCAACATATGCGAGAAATGAACAAATACTACAGTAGTAGGCCTAAATTAAAAACTTACGTCCAACTCCAAGAATGACAAACTCCCAATTTCGGCCATTCTGCTACACCAGTATCGCCACTTTTGTACTCGTTCCATGATTTCTTGGGTTCAAATATGTATCTAAGGTGATGTATGGAGATCTTGTTACTGTCAGTTGGCCATTCATCACGGCATATTCGTTCTGTGACATGACGATTTAAAACCAGTCACTACTAATTTACTAAATCCTTGATTGTGATGTGATTTTTTTAAAAGTTCTTCAAATGTGTCAGACGACACAGTAATCTCTCTAAAATTATATGCGGTAGTTTGGATATCACTCTGGCAAATTCTTCTAGTAAATATCACTAATTGTATCGATGGTACTGTTGTAGGTGACAACTGCTACTGTATCTAATTAAATATCTTAGTGTGGCGGATGATTTCACATAGACTATCGGCTCTGACCGTTCACTGTTTTTTAAAACTCCGCTTCTCGCGCAATCTCGCAAGATTTATAACCCTCCCGCTCTACCAATGTGCATATTTGGATGACAGGAGACAGGATTAATGTAACATGGATGTTAGTTGCGAGATATGTGGGAAGAATTTAAGTAGAAAACAGCGCCTTATAACACATCTTGAATCGGTACATGCTGTTTTGCGTGAGTATTCTATCATTCATAATTTAGGTCATTGAACTTTATATCCATGAGAATATGCGGTGGGTATTGTTGATATGTTGTTGGGTAAATTCTTTTCAATGTATACAGTAAATAGAATTTATTTCTTTATATTAATATTTGCAGGAAAATAATATACGTTTGTTGATTTGAAGATTATAACAATATAATCTTGATTTGTTGCCTGGCCACGCTACATTCGTAAAGGGAGACTATTGATTTGTTGACAAAATTGGGTAATAACCCGAGTAAGAAGGTCTATAACACCGTTTTCACGTAGTTGATTACGATACGAAATAACGGAATCGCGAGTTATTTTATTGCATACACGTTTACAATAATTTATATATGGAAGAAGAAATTATTAAAATAAATCTGCCCTGACTGTTTTGTTTATTTTGTAACTATAAGCCAATGCTGTATATTATTAAAACAAATCATTGTGTGAGAAATGTCACAGTTGACTTCGGAGAAACCCAGTGGTTTTCTAAACATTATTTGACTCGTAATCCCTCAACTGGCCACTTCTAGGGATAGTTAATGTTACAAATACATGTGCTATAATTTAGTTGTTGCATGAATTATTGACAATATCATGACTTTGCACTAACACAAACTTTGGGTGACTTAATGTAGTTTGGTTAATTAGCAGATGTTGCTGTGCCGCCAGTTTATTATAATCATTACAGGCATCAGTGAGTAGCAGTGTGACAAATGTGACATTAAAACCTCATCTGGACAATTTTAGTAACATGCTTTTGGTTTCATGCAAAATTGTGACAACATTAATATTTTTTTAATGCTGAGGATTTTGATTGATTGGATTGGAACTTAGGTTAATCTTATCAGTTTAGAATATTTTGCATTACACACACTACTTTATAATACATGAAAGAGTTATCACATGCTCTTACAATTGAAATTTTTATTATAATTTATGTTTTTTATGTATTTTGTAGCAGAACATGCCACAAGAAAGTACAAAAGATACAAAACAGACCCAAGTGTACCAATTCCTAGAACTACTTCCTATAGACACCGAAAAAGCACTAGAGCAAAATCATGATGCAAAGGAAGATTATACAGATCAAATGGACTCAAACAGTTTTATTGAAGAATATGAAACAGCTTCCAAATTAGAAGTCATGGTACCAGATAACATTGTATCTTACAACATTACGGACAATGAGGTTCCAAAATCGGATATATCTTACCAATTAGAAATTGATCAATCTGAAACACATGGTTCTGTGTCTGAAGAAATTTTAACGTATGAAAATTTTCAGCATGCAGAATCAGTATGTTTAACAAATAATACAGATACACCTTCATACATATCAGTGATGATACAATAAGCGAGACTGAATCTGATGACCTTGATTCTAGTCTGTCCAGTTTAAGTGATGATGATAGGAATTCAAACATCAATGACCAAACAAAAGAGAATGATACATCTCGACAAGATGAATTGAATATGGCATTGTTGTCATTTATATTAAAACATAAAATAAGGGGTTCTGCTGTTAGTGATCTATTAGATTTATTGCACAGTTATAATGTAGATCATATTGACGGTTTGAACTTGATAAACTTGAAGCAAATCGTGGGAACTTTTGAAGCTAATGTTATTGATGTGTGTGACATTTGTGGAACATTATTTCCTGAAGATAAATATATTTACTTGTAGTCAAGATGGATGCTCAGAGCTGAGATATAAAGGACCTAGGTCAACACAACATTTTAAACGTAGAAAATCCTATTTTGCTTGCTTACCTGTTATACACCAATTGAAAGACATTCTTGAAAAAAATGGAACATGGCAGTCACTAAACCAGTATCGGAACGAATGTGACAAAAACAAAAACATATCCGACATAATCAACGCTGAAACATACAGAGAACTTCGACAACTAGGAAAATGTTGTCAGATGACAACAATATTTCTCTGTTATTCAATCCTGATGGTGTTCCTTTGTACAAATCATCATGTGTCAGTATTTGGCCAGTATATCTTATCATCAATGAGCTTCCTCCAGTAATAAGATTTTCTGTAAGAAACATGATTCTTTGGGGTGTGTGGCAAGAAAGCGGGAAGCCTAAATTTCACAGTCTCACAGTTCTAAGTTTCTAAGTTACAGTAAACAAACATGGCAACAACGTACGCAAGTCACACAAAATACGAAATGGAAGTTAAAAAGATTCAAATGGTTACACTTTGAAGGGTGACAAAAACATTATACAGGGCTTTGGCAGGTTACACGGTATCATATACTTTATCAGTTTAGTTTGTCCATTTTCTAATAATGGAATCATATTGCTTTTTTTTCCTAATCAAGACTTTAAAAACTACATAAATTGAAATGGATATTTCTTCTCCATGATTTTGTCTAAACTGATGCTAATAACGAGTGTTATATAAGAGATTTGCATTTTAATTGTTGACCTTAGATGAAACTTTTAATATATGCATATAGGGTTACCAAGGGACTACACTACAGCCTAATCTTTTAAAAATGTAAAATTTTCTCTATGTAGGAGAATACCGGATAAATTAAAGTCAAACTAAAAATATTTTTAGATGCGCTTATGTTTTCAAAACAAAATACGAATGTAAGGTTTCAAAACTTTAAAAGGTATAAAAGTTATTTATGAAACATCTTTTTCTAAACATTAAAGATGGACAGTAGTGTTAGATATTAATTATTGTACAGCTTATTGTCATATTGGTCAAATAACCGTATATGTACAAGGTATTTGGAATACATTCCTTGCATTCATGCATTGAGGGCGACGGTGTCTTGTTTTTAGATCACTTTTCTGATCAAAGTTTGTCTGTAGTTTTCATCATTCGTGTTGTAGGTAGCGTAAACTTTAACATTTTTGACTTCTCCTCTGAAACTACTGGACAGATTTAAATAGTATTTACGGGTAGGTGCACTAAGGATCTGTTTGTGGTGATGCCATAACAACTTAACTAGGTCTGTATTAATCTGGCACTACTTGCTTGTTTTCCAATCTTGATTGTTATGGTTATCATCACATTGCAATGTTTTTAATCACCAAATGCTGATTTCAATTTGTAGAGTATGTAGAGAAAAATATTATAAACATATCAAAAAAGCCAAGAGAACACCGAAAAAGTATTTGTCAGTTATCATTGATAACATGGATCAGTCAAAGACAACACTTCCAAGATTTCATGACATCAGAAAGGTATGTTTGGTGGTTTGAAATACTCGTAATCAATTTTCATACTTTATTTTCATGAACTTTTAAGAAAAGTGGCTGTATAGCATTGTGTTGGATTGAATATGATGTTGATCTGGAAACATTACAGCTCAATTAAAACTACAGTTGAAGGCTTTATTGTAAAGGGTGACTGAGAGGTTAAAACTTTATTTAACTTGCCATTTATGATAACAAATTGAGTTACACAGAACAAATACTATAAGCTTCACAATATAAGTCTATGTATAACAATATTATAACGAAGTCGCTATATAACAAGGTTAAAAATAGATTTTCAAGGGGTTTGTTATAAACATGTTTTACTGTACTTTTGTATCGTCAATATATATTGAAGTAGATTCAGTTTCAGTAAGATCTGACAGAGTTATGGGTCTCTAAAATCAAACATTTGTAAATTTCAAAGCTACTATAATTGTCTAAATTTCCTGCAAGTAAAAATTTGAAATTTCTCAAAAACTAAGGTATACTCCTTCATGCAAAGTATTTCCTTAGCTTAATTTGGTAAAATATATATTTGGTCCTTTGGGTAGCTTTTCAACATCTTCAAAATAATTTTGGTTTCATAACTTTGGTCCAAGCACTACTGATTAGGAATTGTATTCCGAAACGGCCGTCTAGTGTTGTAAAATTAAAACTGGTATAATATGTAATATATTTAATGAACCAGTCAATAACTTGTCCTCTTTGTATAGAGTGTGGAGGGAGCAGGTAATCAATTTTTTAAATTCTTATGACATGGCCAAAAATCTAATTAATGACCGTCCATTCTCAATGCGGATGCTGCAATATCTTAACGACCAAGGTGGTGACCTAGAAGTGGACAAGATATTGCATAAGCAGGATTCTTTTGATTTGTTTACAATACATTTAAAATAATAATAACTTTTCCATAAAACTTCTTCCAATTGGCATACTTTTACACGTGTTGCATATTTAAAAGATATATCGATTGTACCTACATGTTTTTATTGTAAGATTTTTTCTGCAACTTTGTTTATGAATAATTTTTGTATTCCAGGGTGAAGAAAATTTAAAGACACTTCACCACCATGTGACTGGTGTTTTAAACCACAGTCATGGAAAAGCACATGTTTTTACATGGACAGACAAGTTTCCATGTGATGCAAACATTACTATAAACTGTTTGCTTCATGTTTTTGATGAGGTAGCTAGGGTAAGTTAAAAAAATTATTTTCCATAAAAAAGTCTATAAAAGAAAATAAACATAGATCTCATAAAAGGTATCAAACCTAATGATTATTGATTTTTGAAAGTTTCAACAATTGATTTCTTATGATATAAGTATTCACAACTTTGTTTTCTTTTCTTTTTAAATTGCCGTATAGAGTTTGATGTAAGAGTTAGTGTTCAATCCTATATGCAGTTGGTAGATTAATCTTTACTTGGGCCTTGTAAACAGGGACCATGTTTTTTATCAATAAGGTCAAAGTTATAAAATGAGTATAAAGAAATGTATAAATGAGAAAAATGTAGAATTGAATTTGTTTAAAACTCAATTAAAAAACAAAAATATCTATCTGTCCAAACTCAAAGCAGAGTAAACACTTTGAATACATGATCTTCTACCATGGGAGCATTGCTGGGTGCCCACTCCCCAGGAAGAGTTATCACATTACCTCCTATTAAGCTAGCTACACTCGCAATGTGTTTAATCAAAACTTCAAAAGAACATTGAGATATGAGATTTGTTACACCTAGGCTTGCAAAAGCCAACAATGTATTTATTAGCAGTTTGCTTAGTTGTCGAAGTTTCCATAGGGCAAACAATTTCTACCATAGTATATTAATTGAGAAACAAATATACAGAAAGCAGGTATATTGCTGCAGAGAAAAGTAAAGAGATAGATCTAAGTTGCTCAACAATTTTACTGTTTGAAGGACATAAATAGAGCTGTTGGGTTAATTTTGCAACCAGTCCAAAGAATTGATGGGAAAAAATTAATATTGCTTTCACTGTCCAACCTGCCTTAAAGGAAACCTCTATATAAGATGCCTCTGTTCATAAAGGCCAGCAGAATTGTATCCCACTTGTCTTTATTCATATTATTTCAACATGCATATAATAGCCACCTGCTCATAGAAGCGACATTTACTGGTTCCCTTGGGTGGCCTTTTAAATAGGTTTGACTGTATAACATGATTGTTTTTTTTCTTCAGAATAACGATGGACATCTACCAGAAATATTATATTTGCAAGCAGACAATGCGGCAAAAGATAATAAAACATAACACTGATTGGTTTTTTGGCTTTCCTGGTTGAAAGAAAGATCTTTAAAAGGCAAGACTATAAATCTTTAGAAATTATTGATGGTTTTTGAAATGGCTTTTAATTTTGCACGAATTGGGCCCCTAAAAAAGGAAATGGCAGAAATCTTCATGTTAAAATAGTATAAATGATATTTTATTTCTAGTATATTTATGCCATGCATTTATAGCTCACCTGAGCTGAAACTCTATACTCACACAAGGGCGAGTGAATTTGACATATCCACTCGCATTTACAAATAATTGCTCGCAAATGCGAGTGCTTTACTCTCATTGTAGAGCCCTGTATTAGAATATTGTATGCATTTGCACAGCGATCATTTTGATATATGAATGAAGGTCTTATGTTGAAAGGTGAAGGTCAAAGATACAAACGAAAACTAAAATGGTTAATTATCTAAAAAACTATAAACTTTTTGTATAGGCATGTAAATTGGATTGTTGTTGATATTGGCCTATCAATCATTTTGAGATATGAATGAAGGTCATAGGTTCAAAGGTCAAGGTCATAGATCCAAACGAATACTAAAATGAGTAATTGTCTAACAAAAAAACTATAAACGTTTTGTATAGGCATGTATATTTGAATATTGTAGGTATTGGCCTAACAATTGTTTTGATATATGAATGAAGGTCATAGGTTCAAAGATCAAGGTCATAAATGAAAACGGATATTTAAATGGTTAATTATCTAAAAAACTATACATTTTTTGTTTAGGCATGTATATTGGAATATTGTAGGTATTGGCCTTATGATCATTTTGATATATGTATGAAGGTCAAAGGTTCAAAGGTCAAGAATGCAAACGAATACTGAAATGGTTTATTATCTCGAAAACTAAACTTTTTGTATAAGCATGTATATTAGAATATTGTAGGCATTTGAACAACGGTCATTTTGATATATGAAAGAAGGTTCAAAGGTCAAGGTCATAGTTAAATGGTAAATTATCTCAAAAACTATAAATGTTTTGTACAGGCATGTATATAAGAATATTGTAGGTATTGGCCTAACGAACATTTTGATATATTAATGTTTTAGCTGTTTATAGAAAATATATTGTAGCTAGATTTTAGATATGTTATATGTAGCATTCTTATTTAAAAATTATTATTATTAATTTGCAAAAATATAGCATATAATTGGCCCTTACTGTTGAAAATTTTGACATTTTCTTTTATAAATGCCATTGACCATTGAACCTCTGCATGAGATATGTACTCAGCCTCAGGTGAGCATTAAGGCTTCTTGTTATTTTATAAATTTGCACGAATCTTGACTGTATTGTCCAAAATGATGATACTGGTGACTAATAATAGTAATTTTAAAATTGTCATAAAGGGCAAACATACATGTACCTTACCCTGACCTTCGACATTGTAGATTAATTATCCTTAGTAGAAATAGTATTCACATTGCACAACACAAACGTGTGTCATGGTGCCCCAAATGAAAAAATGGAGTAATAAACAGGTTCAGAAGAGCTAATGTGAAGGCATTAAAAATTTAAAACAACTAATGTACAATAGTTGAAACTTAGTTTTTTTAAGTTATACGGTAGTTTCAGGAAATACTTGTATTCAACTTTCACAAATGTAGAGTGGGAAACCCAAAGAGGTAAAGGGGCTGCTATAGATTGATGAAAACCCATAATCCACTTGTGTATTGATGCAATAAATATACCATTCTTTAAACAAGTGTTACGGAGTCTCGAGTGTGAAATGGAAACAGTAGATGGACCCCATTTAAATATATTTATATGAAAAATCTGTGTATTATAACATAGCTTAACCTTTTATATTATAATTATGACATCCTTAGTAGTCATTTTAGGATGTATTCAGTCTATTTTAAATCTTGTTTTTGAATTTCCAACATGTGTAACACTGATGGGAAATGTTTATGAAAGTAACACTTAATATGCTCTAATTGAATTGTATGACCTTTTAGATTGTGTACAAGTTCTTCAACTAAAAAAGGCCAATGGCATCAGCTAAAGTATGGAGAAATTGGGGGTATTTCTACAAAAATCTAAGTAAAAATCTTGTATCAACACCAACATATAATTATTTTCCACAATATTTATTCATTAGTTTTGTTAGACATATTTCAATGCAGACATTAATGAGCTGTTTTGAAGCATTGTTTTGTCATTATATATTTATTCATCCTTATAATTTCAGGTTAAACTTTCATTCTTGATGGTTGGACATACCCACGAAGATGTCGACCAGATGTTCTCAAATATATCAAGAAGATTAAAATTCAACTTTAAAAGAGCTACACACTCAGATAAGAGTGTCACATACTCCTATGCCAGGTGTAAAGCATCTAACTGGTCTCTGGGACTACCGTGATAGTGTAATTCATCACAATGAAAAACTGTGTGGACACCAAACTTCACATGTGTTTATCATCACGGAAAGCTCAGAGAGAGTTAGTTTGCGTTACAAACACTGTCCACTCAGGAGCCTCCAATACCAAGACTTAGACAAATGTATTATACCCAAGCCAGACAAATGTATTATACCCAAGCCACCAATTACGAGTACAGTTGACAGTAGGTTTGTAGCAGAGCTAGATACCATGTCGACGTCATTAACTAAGTGGCAGAGCCAAGGAAGACTTCTGGGCCCAAGTATTGATTGGTGGAAGAAATACATTCAGTATTTGAGGACAACTGGACATGCGCCATCAGCACCAAGTATTAAGACATATTGTGAGTGCTTCTCTCTTCCACCTGAATTATAAAATATTTTAGAGAAACATGGCAGAAAGACAAGAGAGCCCACAAAAGTTTCTGAATGCTTAATAACAGCAAAAATCTATATAATTTATCATAATGATGTGTACAGAGTATGAGAATTTCAATTAAATAAAGCAATATGAATGAATAAGAAAAACCTATTTTTCAATAGGCAATGCAATTAAGATAGATTAATAAAAAGGAAGTTTTTTGGCTAAATTTTGCAGTATTTTACTGACCTGGTTTAAAGGATCTCGGTAAATAATCTTAATCATTATACTTACCACATTTTTTAACAATAAGATGTTCTCAAATATTTAGTGAGTGCAAAGCCTCATATACATTTTTAATAAAAAAAAATATAACAGGTATTTTAAGATTAATTTTGCCTTTGTGCCAAAAAGTGTTGTTAAAATGCATACTAGATTCAAGAAATTTTACATGTTCTTTTTAATGTGTGAACAAAAACTTAAAAATGCTGTTCGTTTTTGTAATTACAGGTACAATTGGTGAAATCAAGAGTCTCAGCTGATTAGGGGATGAAACCCAAAGAAAATATTTATACCTCCTGCAAACTATTTTGAAGAGTATATAAGAATCACCAGTCTGCCTGTCTGTGCGTGTGAAATA
Source organism: Anadara kagoshimensis (assembly GCA_021292105.1). NCBI lineage: Eukaryota > Metazoa > Mollusca > Bivalvia > Arcoida > Arcidae > Anadara > Anadara kagoshimensis. The sequence continues at coordinate 11,221,975 of CM037859.1, forward strand.
GTGTCTTGGCCAAATCTCATTGGATGACTGCACCATGAAACTTTACCTGAAGAATCTTCATTGTCCAAAGGCGTGTCGTGGCTTTAAACCAAGGTCATATCATAAAGTTATCATAGCTGCTTTGGATGACTGTTGTAAAACTGTTGTAAAACATCACATGACTAATCTTCATGGTCAAAAGGTGTGTCATGATCTTGAACCAAAATCATATTGTCAAGATCTTGGGGGAAATCATTAAACATTGGGATGGGGTGGGATATTTGGCTCTTAAAGGACAGTTCTAGTTTCTGCCAGTACAGAATTTTGGTCGAAACATAGAAAAGAATAATCACATTTAAAATCTATTTAGTGTTGAAAGATGTATACAGTCAAACTTGTCTATGAAGACCACCTGTAAAATGGTCTTTAAGGGCAGGTAGCCCTTATATACAGCATAATAAAAAGGAATTTGCATAAATTTTGACACGCACTTATAAGCAGTTGAGCTTCAAGGCTGATTTGACTGTAAAACGATTCTTTTTATATTGTTTTCTGACCAAATTTTCTAATCAAGATTATGAATTATATTTTTAGACCTACACTTTGCACATGGATGATTGTTTTTGATAAAAATTAATTATTGTTCTATCTTAGTAGGCTCAGATGTTTTTGATAAAAATTAATTATTGTTCATCTTAGTAGGCTTAGATGTTTTTGATAAAAATTAATTATTGTTCTATCTTAGTAGGCTCAGATGAGCTATTGCTATCTATCACCGTCCGCCTAAACTTTACATTTTAATCTTCTGAGCCAAATTTGATGAAACTTGATGATTATTATGCCTGAGTAACATGCTTTCAAAATTGTAATCGGGGTTTGACCACGCCCAATAATATGGCTGCCGTTACTGTTAATAGCCAAAAGACAAAAAAATCTTCCCTGAAACCAAAAGGTGCACGCAAATTTTGATTAGATTTTAGATTAATGACATAGTGTAACGGTAATGACAATGATGTTACGGCAATGACGCTCTTCAACAAATTACAGATGTTATATGTATTAAGCTAGTTTGTATAAATAGCTTGTGTAGGAAATTTAGTTTTAATTAGCTTTATAATAATTGTTCTAATGGAATCCATTTATACTTCATATTTTGTATGTATTACAGCGATTTGTCTATGTAGGGTGTAGAATGTACGTTTGTGCTTATTGGAGATTCCACAGTAACTGATTAGATGCACATCTCCAATCTTAAGATGACAAGCAGTTATTGCTAATAATCAAATGCATGAACACTGACTGCAAAGTGTTGTTTGTAATGTTGTTTTATATAACAAACATTTACTGTCAACTAGAATGAATTTCATATGAAACAAATATAACTGAACAAACAGTTAACAGCACTGACATGATGTGATAGCAACATGAATAAAAATTGAAACATTTACAAATTCAATTCGCATTCAATTAAGGACTAAACTTTGGGGTCAATTTGATGGTGTCTGTTCGTCACTAATTTGGGTGGTTCTGACAGCAAAGTTAATACTTGCTGCTTGGTGTACCACAGCGTGTCATCACGCATTGGCCAAAAATATCGATTTTTGCCAATTCGGTGCATGGTTTGAACTTCTAATTCCTCTTCCTCGTCCACTCCAAGGACAATGCCTGGAAAAGGCTGGTCGTCATAAACAACAACACAGCATCTGGATACCAGGCTTTCATCAACGACATCCACCTTTACCAATACAGGAACCTCATCTTCAACTGGAGTGGAATCTACAGTGGTTGAAGTTGGCATGCCAGTATTGCACATACCCGGTTCTGTCTGTAATCCCGGAGTCTGTAACTAAATAAATAGCATGACTGTCATATAAATTAAACTTTCCCATTATCTAGGTCTCCACAAATTTAAAAAAATTAGGAGCCAAATTTCCAAATTTGTGAAAATATAGTCCTTTTTAAAGTATTTTTCTACAAATTTCCTAAAATAGGTTACTTTTTGAAAGAATTACTCAGAAATTAGTAGTCAATGGCGATTTTGGCTACCAGGAATGGAAACCTAGCATTATGACAGACTAGCGAGATGGTTGATTGGGTTAACGTCCCATTCAGAATTATTTCACTTATATCGCAAATTGAGACATCACCAGATATTCAGGTGAAGTGGCAGAAATTTAAACCTTTTCATTGTGCTCTGGGCAACATGCAGTGAGCATTCTATAGCGTGCATGTACCATAAGTACATTAACATGGATCATAGGTCTCATCCGAAAAACCTTGTGTAGTAAAGACCGTGTGTGGTAGTATTTGGCGAAAGAAGTCACTACATCCAGACTTGGATTCAAACCCCGACCATCCATATATACAGAACCACCACTTACTGACTAGATGAACATCTCCAATTAGATAACACGCTTTGCACGCATATCTTTTTTAGGAATCCAATGCTGTGGTAATTATACACAACCTATAATAGTTTTATGGTTACCTGAAGTGGGAACTCTGCAGTAGAGAGACCATAGCATTGACACTGCAAATTCGGCTTTAGTGGTACCTATATGTGTTACCATGTATTGTGTTTCTTTTTTGTTTTGTTTTGTTGTTATAGTGTGTTATTGTTGGCTCTGGCTGTTTTCAAGTACATATATGTCAACTACAACTTTCCTTTATATATTCTACACATCAAGTGCTTTTCATTTCTCATCTGAAAAAGGTACTATCATAGTAACAAATTACAAAACCCGTTTTACTCACTTGGTGAAGTTTCATTGTATTTGGCAGTGGTGTCAGCGTGCTTGGTAATGTCGCCTCGACATAATGGATGTCCTCTTCTGTTACTTGAAGATATTTACGCTGTGTCAGTCAGAGCCTTTGCCATATCAGAAGCGCTGTTGATATCTCCTCCTTTATTGACAAAACTATTTGCCTTACGTTTAATAACACCGCCTATCCCATCAGCTGCCCCCTTTCCATGACCAGCCTCGAGAACATTCCAAGAGGCTTCTGTGAATCCGTATAACTCAAACGGCAGAGTTGAAAAGAGGTAAAAGTTCTGTTTGTTCCTGTATTGTGTGGTTGGGCCGTCACTAATGACATGTAATTTGGTGGCTTGTGTTGTCCGCCGTAGTTCATCTAGAATAGGATGCAAATGTGCCCATATTGAAGCAGGTCCATGCTTCAAACCATCGGAAAGCGTGCAAAACGAGTATATTCCCTTATCTGTGTAAGCAACTCCCGTATGCAGTGATATTTGACGTTTCGATGCCCCAAAATGCATACTTTGTATTTCCTGGGCATATTTAAGGCGCCCAAACAAAGTTTGGCGACTTATTGTTTTTGCACCGTTTCTTATTATTATTATTTTTATTATTCTTCCTCTTCTTCCGGCCATGAACTTGTCCAACCAATTCTCGAGGACCGTTGGTCCAATCTTAACCAAACTTCACATGAAGGTTGATCCCCATCTCCTTCCCCAGAGGCCGAGGTAAAATGTCCATGGGGTCATTAGGGGAGGGGCAGGAGGGCGGGGTCTTAAAAACAATAATGATTAATTTTGCCATTTATACTTTATTTTGTACTATAAAACCATATATATTCATGATCAGTGTCTCGAGATGTACAAGTCTGTATCGCAAGATTTTCCCGGGGGTATCAGGGAGGGTGGGGATGGGTGAGGCAGTGTGCTAACTTTTAAACGGTTAAGATACCCACCCATAAACTATATATTTTCTGGTTCTACATGAAAAGTTGAATAGAGTAATACTAAAGAAAGTCCCATGAGGTCATTCTTGGTGGAGGGTGGGGATGGGCGTGGCTTGGTACTAACTTTTAAATGATTGATATCCCCATCCTGAAACTAGATATTTTCTGGTTCGGCTTTTAAAGTTGAATAGAATGATACTGCAGAAATACAAATGACATTATTCCAGAGGAGGGTGGGGACAGGTGGGGCTGGGTACTAACTTTTGATCAGTTGAGATGCCCACCCCTAACATATATATTTTCTTATTCTTTATGAAAAGTTGAATAGATTGATGCTTAAGTAAACCCATATGGTCATTTAATAGGAGAGTGGGGACAGGTAGGTCTAGGTACTTACTTTGAGATCCCCACCCTCAAACTATAGTTTTCTTCATGGTATGGCTACTATCATTTTGTTTAAGAATCAAATTTTCATTGTAAAGGATACTTAAGTAATCACTGATCCATGTCTAGAAGCTATCAAGCTAAATTTTTTTATAAGAAACACTCATGGTAATTTATCCCTGGGGCATGATTCATTATTCAATTCGATAGAGTAGCTGTATTTATTTATCAATATGACATTACATTGGTAAATGCTTGGATTAATTTAAAATCAACACATCATTAGCTCTTCAAAACAACAGGTTTTGATATTGGGTATAGGTGTTGTCAGTCAACTTTGTCTATTGTTTGAATTTCAACCAATTGGATTCATGTACTATTTCTACTTTCATTTGACACCGAGACAATTATTTTTTAGAATAAAATTTCATAGAGAGAGAGAGACCATACATAGACACGCTTGCTCCAAGTATATATTCTAAATGACCAAAAAGGTTACATCTCTTGAATCTTTATTTCATTTAAACTTTGAAGTAAAAAAAAACTGTTAATTTCTAATAATATGAGTTATGAATACAGGGTTTGACTTTTATTTGTTTGGGCGCCTTATTTGTAATGATGCATCCATCATTACATTAATACTCGTTACAATTATAATTTTCTGAGAAGTCAATTTGCATCATAATTTCATCGTGTGTGATATTTTCTCTGAGATACCGTAATGTTTTATATTGATGCCTGATGTTAAATATATGTCTAGTAGCTCGTTGTACTTCTTTGTTCAGCTCCTCTGACAAAGTTTCAAGTGTTCCCTCTTCCTTTTCCTTTACTGTTATATTAACCATTGACTTTACCATCTCTCCATTGACTTCTTTTTCTTTTTCGAACCTTTTGTTTTTCCACTCATACCACCATGTCTGTTTTCCGATATCCACATCAGGGTTTTCAATTGTTACTATTTTGTTTTTACATACATTGCACTCTCGATACATACATTGCTTATCATCTATGTTACAAGTTATGCTTTTAAGAAGGGATTCTTCATCATTTTTTGGAATTACTTTCTGTTGATAACAACGGCTTATCTTAAAATGCAGATTCTCATGTGTTTTGCATAAGCAAGTTTCTCTATCTTTGCATGTAGGCTTTACAATATGGAATGGCTTGAATCTGCAAAATAGGCTGTAAGAGATTTTTATATTTGTCTCTGTCAGGAACTTTCCGTGTAAGTGTTTCAAATCGTCACAAAGTAATCTAATTTGCCGCTTTTCTCCTTTCCGAGTTATGGTACAATTTTTACCGGCTTTAACTCTAGAATTGTCATCCCTCTCCAGAAATTCTCTGACTAATGTAATATTTTAGGTGTCTTTACGTCTCTATCCTTCTTTTCTGTCATTTGTCTGTTTGAAAATCCAAATAACCTTTTGCTGCATTGTATAAGGCGCATTTTTTTCAATACCTTTGCTGAGACTATGAGACTAGATATTTTTCTTTTTTCTTTGACATTTTTAGTTGCATTGTATCGTTGTCTGGTTCGCTCCAGTATTGCTTGAAGTACTTACATCGCTTTTCTACTTTCTTTTTTTCTAATAATATCATCAACCCTTTCTTGGAGATTTGGTTTTTGACACTTTTTTTGCAGTCTAATATATCTCATTTTTTACTTGCTAACAAGTTGTTTGACGAAATAGTGCAACATTTAGTTTGTCTATTCTCCTATATGCTTTTGTCCGATCTCGGCGCACTCGTTTTCGTCCCAACTGACGCATGGTGTTTACACGTCTTTCATTTTCATGATTGTCTACATTAAACTCATGATCTGGAGACATTGGTGGTGTTATAATATAATCTTCTGTTTTTTTATTTGCTTTCTCTCTCCCTTTTATTTCTTTGATTTCTTCTCCAATTTCGTCTGACCTTTCTTTGTTTCCGCCGCTTCCCATTTCTTTAATTGATTGATTTTTCGCTCTGTCTTTCGTTTCTTGACCTTTCTTTTTTTTTCTTTATACATGTGGTGTTTGTATGGATCTTCCCTTTTTTGCCGCCATCGCACCGCTCTCTCAGCTCCAGTGAGGACCATTCTATAGCGTGTCTTGTTCTTAGTAAAAGTTTATCTTTAGTATTTTGTATCTGATCATACAAATTGCAAACTCGTGTACCCCAATTAGGTGTCTGTTCCGCTGTTTGTCCCAATAACTCAAAGAAACAATGCTCAGCAGAAGCAAGGCAAATGTCTGTAGAATCAATTTCTTTTTTCAATACTGAAATATATGAAAATATGAATAACTTTTTTAGGCTGATGTAGACGTTTGTATTACAGGTTTTTAAAATTAAAATGTGGAAATCAATCATCACATACTATTAAATTAATGGTTTATCTGAATATTTTAACAGAGTTTCTGTGAAATATATCATCTAAAAACTGCCGGTCCTTATTGCTTCATGATATTGATAAAATTACCTTGTGTAAAATTGATATTTGACAATAGCAAAACAAAATTTAAACTTAATAAAAAAATGTCACAACCGTAACGAAATTGTCATTGCCGTAACTTTCACTAATGTGATGGTAGTGACAGTTACGGTAATGGTAATGATAATGATGTAGAAAATTCCCATTGGGAGCCCCATATAACAACACCGTACTGTAAAATTGAGGTTCCATGCCACCTACTCTGTTACCGATTTCAAAGGGTTTGTTTTTTATAATATTCATTCTTTTGCACTCCAAGAAAATAGCGTACGGTAATGACGCTTATAAAGCATAGTCATCAAAATATGTACTTACAAATAAACTTTTCATAGATGCCTTTTCCTCCAGCCATTATGCATCATCATCCATAAAATGGCGCGCAGAAAACTTTTGCAACGGCGCGAAGAGTTTCAATATAAGGGAAGTAACTCGTACTGATTTTTAACTTTTTCATGAACGTTACGGTAATGACGGTATTTTCAGTTACAGGTATTCCAAATGAAATAAATTGATTTTGTCAATGAAAGAAATATGTAAGTGTTAGCTTATTATGTATATTTATTTGTTTTGAAGAAACAGTTTGATAATTATAGGGAATATCAGTATCTAACAAATGCAACTAACGCCTACAACATTGATACCCCCTTGGAGTAACATGTGATTTAGTATCACTCCCGATAGAACAAGGATGGAATTTTCACTCAAGCTTTTAAAAATAAATGCAAATTTCGTTTATAAATATAAAGTCTCATCTGTGAAATGATTTGATCAAGTTTCAGTCATAAAACATGTTTAATTTTTGTCAGATATCGAGCCTATGCATGAGTAACACAACATTCTCGTTTTGTATAGAATGACCAACCCCAAGTAACAGATCGTGGAAAGACATTACGTGCTGTAATGGGTCGGTTGTGGTGTTTGGTATGAACAACGATTTCCCAAATTGTTGTAACGGGACTACGTTATACTACGACGTCGACAACCAGTTGAAATGTCAACCCGACGAAATGGTACCGCATAGGTACAAGTCGTGTAACGGAATCAATTACGATCCTCAATCGCGTTATTGTTGTAAAAAAACCGATTGGAAACGGAAAATTGTCCAAACGCTATGTGCATTACTAACGACATTCGTTACGAATATAACACCTTGACTGAAATGTGCTGTAACGGATCTCTTTTCAAAATCGACACCAGTAGACACATGTGTTGTAACGATACCATCCAACCATTGATCAACAAGAAAGGAAAAATAAATAATTACTGTTGTAACGGCCAAATGATCGACACCGATGTTGACATATGTTGCCAACAGAAACATACTTGTTTTTGTAAATAGTTTTTTCAGCAAACTAACGGTATACCAAAGGGTACAAACTGTGCACCATTGCTTGCTGATTTGTTTATTTTTATAAGGTAGAATTTATGCAGAACCTTGTTAAATTTGGAGGTAAGACTGTCGCCAAATCATTCAACTCACCATATAGATATTTAGATGTCTCTAAACAATCCTACATATGGATACTATATAAATGTCATCTGTCCTAGCGAGATTGAAATCAAATTCACGACTAATTTCTCAAGTTCTGCTTCATATTTAGACTTATACCTGAATTATGATGCTCTGAAAAGGCTACATTTGAAACTTTACGACAAACTTTCCTTTAGATGCTTCTCCTGCTTAAAGTGTATTTGTTTCCCAGTTAATACGCTATGGTAGAGCTTGTTCTTGCCACAAGGACTTTGTACAACGAAGCAGGCTGCTTGCAAATAAATTGTTGATTCAGGGACATTGCAAGCCTAGGCTTATCAAGGCCCTTAAAAAGTTTTATCGATGCCATTAAGCGTAAAATAGAATTCGATGGTTGAAAGATACAGTACCGGTTAAATGAAAGTTCAAACAGAAAAAATAAAGTTTCAACTAAAAGGAATACGTTAGAACGAAAATGTAATAATACGATTATAGTGCGTAAACATGGATCAACGGCTGTAAATTAAATAGGATGGCTGATGGCCATTTAATAGTACTCAACCCCCAAACTAATTGTTTACTTTATTATTCGCCCAAAGTTTTTATAATCAGTGGTCCAAATATATATTTGTCCTTTTTTGTCTTGTCCTGTATTGTCTGTATGTTTATATCATCTGTACAACGAAGTCGACTGCTTGCAAATAAATTGTTGACTCAGAGATAAGCCAAGGCTAATCAAGGCTCTCAAAACGTTTATGGCCGTCAACACAGTATTATTGAAAAATTTAATGTCTCTGTGTCAAGGTTTGCCCTCGATTTATGTCGTCTCATGATTCCATGTTCCTTTAACAAAAGTTTGATTACAAACGTGGCGGGTGTAACTAGCTAAATTGGAGGTGCTTACCCTTCCGGAGCACCCGACCTTACTTCCCTGGTGGAAGTTCACGTGTATATCCTTTGTCAGTTCTTAAGTTTTTACATTGCTTCTGGATTGTGATTCGGATATGAATTAGTATGTTTGTTTCTGATTGCTTAGATTTGGCATGTTCTTTGTTGCAATGGCTTCAGCAAAGAACATCTTTTTCAGTTGCAAATATATTTCTTTTAAGACACAATAAAGATTATTTGAAATTAACATTCAGCTTTAATATTAACATTGTATTGGATTTTTAACATATTAAAAATATCTTTTTAGCCGAATATTCTATATCCCTTAAGCATATTGAATTTGCTTAACCTTTAACATTTATAGCGGGTTCCACTATAATAAAAAAATCCATCCTCGAATAAGGTTGACACTTGTGCTGGTATTTTTTTACCATCTTCATCAAAAACCTCTGGCATATATATATATATGTGTGTGCGTGTGTTTTAATCGTTATGATGGACTCTTACCTCGAATCTCGTCCTCAACAGAGTGTACGCAAATTTCACTGTGTCTGATTTCTTCTGTAACTTTCTGTTTTGGTGGTAATGCTTTTGGTATAAACTTTGAAGTACTAGGTATTGGAATGTCTTCTACAAAAGATGCAGGATGGGAAATTTCCTCTTTTAGTATACCCACAAAAAGAATGAATACATAATATGTATAATCTTTAGTATGCATGTATGTATGTATGTGTGATAAAATGAGGCATATTGTTTCTTTTTTTAAATATGCGTATCATTTAATCACCGAATGTTTAATAAATGTTATTGTTAAAGGAGCTCAAAAAGTACTATTTCTACATCACTGGACATTTACTCCTATGTCATTTAAAAGTCGTTGGTTTATTATCAAATAATAAACATTAATGAAAAATTAGCAACGCAAAACATTTAAGGGGATCTAGTGAGTCTAGATTCTCATACGGATTGGTTTAGCTTTTTGTTTCAAAGTTTATTGAGTGAAACCTTTTTAGATACTGCATTCTGGTTTAATCGTTATAATGGACTCTTACCTCGAATCTCGTTCTAAACAGGGTGTACGCAAATTTCACTCTGTCTGTTTTCTTCTGTAACTTTTTCTTTTGATGGTTATGGTTTTGGTATAAACATTGAAGTACTAGGTATGTCTTCTACAAAAGATACAGGATGGGAAATTTCCTCTTCGCCAAATCATTCAACTCAACATACAGATATATAGATGACGTTCTGTCTCTTAACAATCCTAAATTCGGAGACTATGTAAATGTCATCTATCCTAGTGAGCTTGAAATAAAAGACGCGACTGATTCCTCAAGTTCTGCTTCATATTTAGACTTATACCTGAATTATGACGCACAGGAAAGGCTACATTTATGAAACTTTATGACAAACGTGATGACTTCAATTTTTCTATTGTCAACTTTCCTTTTTTATGCAGCAATATACCTGCTTCTCCTGCTTATGGTGTATTTGTTTCCCAATTAATACGCTATGGTAGAGCTTGTTCCCACTACGGGGACTTTGTACAACGAAGTAGGCTGCTTGCAAATAAATTGTTGACTCAGGGATATTGCAAGCCTAGGCTTATCAAGGCCCTCAAAAAGTTTTATGGCCGTCATCACAGTATTGTTGATAAGTTTGATGTCTCTGTGTCCAGGATTGCCTTGGATATATTTGACGTCTCATAGTTCCATGTTCCTTTCACACAATTTTGATTACACGCGTGGCGGGTGTAGCTAGCTAAACAGGAGGTGCTTACCCTTCCGGAGCATCCGGCCTCACTTCCCTGGTGGAAGTTCACGTGTCTAACCTAACTTGTCAGTTCCAAAGTTTTTACTTTGCTTCTGGATTGTGATTCGGAAATGGATAAGTATGTTTGTTTTTGATTAGTATACCGACAAAAAGAATGAATACATTATATGTATAATCGTTTGTATGTATGTATGTGTGTGTATGTATGTATGTATGTGTGATAAAATGAGGCATATTGTTTCTTTTTTTAAATATGCGTATCATTTAATCACTGAATGTTTAATAAATGTTATTGTTAAAGGACCTCAAAAAGTACTATTTCTACATCACTGGACGAGGACATTAAGATCCCAGCGGGTAAATCACTCGGCTATGTACATGAAGTAGTGGATTATTCAGTAGTAGAAAATGATGGTCAAACATTTAAATGTAAATGTGGCAATTCACAGAGTGTCGGATTTAATAGAGTTTCAAATAAAATAGGAAGAAATCAACTTTGATTTTGACGAAAATCTTCAGGATTTATATGTTAAGTCTACAAAGGAACTTACAAAGGAGCAGTCGGAAAAATTCGGCATATTATTGGATAGATTTAGCGATGTATTTGCGACTTCATCAAACGATTTAGGATTTACGACAGTGGTAGAGCACGAGATTAACACTGGTGAAGCAAGACCAGTTAAGCAACCAGCACGCAGACCCCTAGGATATTTGCTGAAGAGGAAAATGAAATTATAAAAGCTCAGCTGGAAAATGGAAATATTCAAAAATCAAACAGTCCATGGGCATCGCCTTTGGTCTATGTTTAGAAAAAAGGATGGGAGCAGGAGACCGTGTGTGGATTGTCGGAGTTTGAATGCGGTAACACGCAAAGACGCCTACCCTTTACCGCGTATAGATGACTGTCTTGACTGCTTGGAAAAAGCTAAGTATTTCAATATTATGGACTTGCAAACGGGATCTTACCAAGTCAGTGTTAAACCGGCAGATAGACAGAAAACTGTGGACTGTACGAGTACCGCAAAATGGCCATGGGACCTTTCAACAGTGCATGGAATTAGTTATGATAGGTCTTCAATGACAGTCATTGTTTGAGTATCTGGACGATTTGATTCTATTTAATGAGACTTTCGATCGGCATATTGAACAATTAAAGAGGTGTTTACGCGACTCAGAAACTCTGGACTTAAGCTCAAGCCGAGCAGGTGCGATTTCTTTGAGAAAAAAAAGTTTCTTGGTTATGTTGTTTCTGAAAACGGGAGTAAAACCCGACATGAACAAAGTGAAATCAATAAAAGAGTGGCCGGTGCCAAAATGCACGACTTATATTTGATCATTTCTAGGACTTTGTTCTTACTATCGTAGATTCAACCGGAATTTTTCCTCTAGCGCTAGTCTACTTAATCGTTTGTTAGAGGCCGAACAAGCAATTATTTGGGACGAAAAGTGTGAGGAAGCATCTAGCGATTTAAAGTCTGCGCCGCTGACAGGCGAAGAAATTATAGTATAACCTCAAAGTGATGGTTTGTTCATCTTAGATGCCGATGCGTCGGATAAGGACATCGGAGGTATTTTATCGGAAATGCAATGGATCGAGAAGTTGCAAAAGGAAGTCGAGCGCCCAATATGTTTTGCCGAAACCACAGCGTCGGTATTGTGCCACGAAACGCGAATTACTAGCGGTTGTGACATTTGTACAACAATTCAAACATTATGTTGCGGGGAGGAAATTTTTCATAAGAAGTGACCACAGTTCATTAAGATGGATTATGTCTTTCAAGGAGCCTCGGGGTCAGTAGGCCCGATGGTTAGAAATCTTGTCGCAGTTCAACTTTGAAATACAACATAGAGCTGGCTTGAAACAAAAGAATGCAAACGCTTTGAGTAGAATATCGTGTGATCCCGATGAGTGTGCGTGTTACAATGGCATTTCCTTTGTAGAGTCACTTCCTTGTGGAGGCTGAAATTTGTCGCAAAAAACAGTGGTCATCTAACATGGAAAATGACGAAGTATTAGCTCTGTGTACAAAGAATACCACAGCTCACGATGTCAGCAATAATCGCGTAAGGGCACAAATGGATGAATTGAATACCACATAACCTGCCTGAACAGGATTACTCGAAAACAGCATTTGAACACGAGAAAGAAGTGATGCGATGGAAAAACAGAAATCGACAGAACACCCGACACAGGATGATACAACAGAGAAAAAAGAGTATGATCTTTTCAAACGCGAATGAGTGGCAGGATATACAACAGAGCAGTTGGCAAAGATGCAATCTGAATACCCAACATTATCAGTGATTATCAAGTTCATGAAAACAAAAGAGAAGTGATTGCGGCTCAAAGCGCAGCAGTAAGAAATCTGTGGCTCATTTGCCCTTGCTTGAAATAAGATTTGGTGTTCTGTAAAAGAAATGGATTGGCAAATCTGACAATGTTCAAAGGTAACAGCTTATTGTGCCGACAGTCTTAAGTTCGCGTGTTATCAAAGCCGTGCATAATTCAGTTGGTTCAGGTCATTTGGGTTGAACAAAACGGTCGCAAAAATTTTATTGGTACAACTTTAAATTCGACGTTGCAGAATACATTAAACATTGTGAAATATAGGGTTCACGAAAACGCCAACGGAAGAAAGCGAAGGCGAAATTAGGTCCGTATGTAGTTGGTGAACCGATGGACAGAGTCGCAACAGATATATGTATAGACCAAACTGCAAAAACAGTAGCACACAAAACAGTGTTTGAATTCATTTCAAGGTACGGGGTTATGCTAGAGCTACACAGTGACCAAGGCAGTAGTCTACACTATTCAAGGGAATTTGCAAGCAAACTTTGTTAAACGCCATTTCGACATATGTTAATGAGGATCAAAATAATTGGGATGTTTACTTGCCGCTAATAACGTCTACATATAGGAACTGTTAACATGCGTCAACCTGGTATTCGTCTAATTTACTTATGTTCGGTCGGGAAGTTAACATTCCAATTCAGTTAACAATGGCATGTGAGCCTACGAAACTTTTCGTGACTATGTAAGGGATAAGTGATCACAGATTTTGTTTACATTTTGGATAACAAACGAGTAGTTTTGCAAAATTCGAAATTAAAACCAAAGGCTTGGACACGTCCGATTATTATTGTTAAAAAGATCAGCGATATTTTATTTTGTGTGAATTTTCAAATTCCAAACCAGAAAAAGTCATCCATCACGATCGTTGAAAACATTTTAACAGTAATTATATTCCGGACTGGTTATCTAGCTGTAAGCGCAAACTGACCGTGTCTAATCCGGAAGCTCGAAAAACATCCAAGAACATCAACGATGACACCTTAAAATTTCCAAATTTATATCCGACATCTCAACTAACAAACAGAAAACCCGCTATTTATGAGGCACCCTGTGTAGAACAAGAACTGAGAAGAGGGACCAGGAATCGTCGACCACCTGTACGATTTGGTTATGACAGGGAAGCATAAACTTGTCCTCTTATTTGAAAACAATTTTAATATTAGTAACTGATTTTAACTCCAAGCTTTTTCTCATGGGAACCGTTATACACCCTTTTGTTTATCAATTTACTTTCGTATTATAGTACACGTGATTTCCATTTTTGGAACCTCTACATTTGAAACTTTTGGATTTAATCAGATATGGTAAAGTCATTTACACCAGTTCAAAATTCGTCACGGAACTTGCATACACCCGCGTGTGAGTGCATAACACCAGCACCAGGACCTCAGGCTTCGGAATTGCCGGTTTTTAACTCAAACTCAGAAGGATTATTAGAAAAACTCAGAAGAAGGAGTTTTTAGAAAAACTCAGAATTGATGAAAATCTGAGTGCACTTTCCAATCATATGTTACGCCAGCAGGAGGTCATATGTAATGTCATGCGGCTAACCAGCCAGTCCCATGGGAAATATCAGAGAGACCTCACTGAGATAATCAGAGAGGACGTCAACAAGCTCCAAAGAGACATGGCTGAACTAAAGTCCAAAACAACAGGAATGTCACCGGAAATTTTAACGTAACTCGCCGTACTGATGAATGAAACCAGCAAACAATTGAGTAGCCAAAAACAATGAAATAATGAATTAAGTATGAATTAAGTGTGGATTAAGTGGTTTTTTTCCTCCATCAAAATCTTGGAATTTTCATTTTTGGATTAAGTGGTTCTTTTAGCGAGATTTTGGATTTTTTTATTTTATATGTGTTATTAGTTTTTTTAATAGTAAAGAATATTAGTATTATTAATCAAATACCGTATATTCTCATACTTGAGATTTTGAATATTATAACCTAAAGTGCTACTAATAATTCATTTGGATCTTATACGCAATTCAAAAAAAAATTCAACATTGGCATATAAGGTATTTCTAAAGCTATATATTATATTCCACGTGGAGTAAATTTTAATGTGCTAGTGTTGTGTTTTAATTCAATTTAGATTATGTTTAGTATACTATGCGCAAAGATGGTCGTTTCGATCGCAGTTTGGAATTATTTTATCAAAGTACAATTAATTATTGATGAAAGTGTTAATGTGATTAAGTATTCATGAGTTGGGTTAAGAGCGGTGTATTTGGTGTTGTCTAGGGGTTGTACTAGAGTTAGAGTTAGTTAGAGTTAGATTTCTAGTTTGAGTTCGGAAGACGAGAGTTAGGAAGTTTAGTTTTGGTTGTGTTCAGTTGGAAATTAGAGTACGAGTTGGAGTTGTCTGAGATAGGGATTAACGGTGAAAAATTGGCTAACCGTAAAGCAAATATATTAAGTGTTGCTGTGTTGATGGCTGTTATAACTGCGAGACTTTGTAAATATTATTAGACTATTTCAGTAGAATCAAAAAAGTAGACTAGAACTTTTATTTTATAATTATTATTCAAATCCTACAACAGAAGTGTAGGTTGGTATTAGAAGCTGATGAACAAAGAGAGTATTTCCCAATATATGGGTCATTATCAAACTTTTAGAGATTTTGTGTCCAAGTGATGTCATTAGTGAATAAATTCAATTTTTAAGTTATGATTCAAAAAATTGCTTTTATCTGGGCCAAACAAAGTGTTTTAATTTTTTTTATATTATTATGAACTTCTCTTATTTGAGGTACAAAATACTTATAAATTAATCAGTGTAATCAGAATTATGAGTCCAAGCCTAGTGTATGCCTTTTCAATATACAGTTTCAAGTTAAATGATGAAACTTAGCATCACAATTTCTTTATTAAATTGAAGTATATATTTTATACTATAATTCTTTGTTTTAAAAAGTTGCATTAATTTTTTAAATACGCATATATCTGTCCTAAAAAGGGGGAATCGTTCCTGTTACCTGTTAGAGGAGTCATCCCTCTTTGAATTGATACCTCCTGGTAGAGGGCCACCAAGCAGTAAGCCATACATGTGCAACATCAAAGAGAAAACAGGGTTCATACATCCATTGCCAATAAAATTTAATGACTTTTCCAGGACAATTTCATCTTTTGCCAGGACACAATTACGTGCCATACAATGGCATATATTATAGTAAATTAACTTGCAGTTTGATTGGAGTTGTTCATCTAGGCAAAGTAGCAAACATAAGAAAGAACATAATGGTCTATTTAACATATCAAATGCAACTTCAAATAAATAAGACTACAAAAATCAAAATACCATGTTTTATTTATTCTTGAAATTGAATGTACAAACCATGTTCCTTTTTTTCAACAGTTGCAACTTTAAATCTACATCTGCATTTAACTTTTCCAGCTCTACTTTCTTATCTTTTACTGTTCTTTTGAAAGAATTAGCTTGCGTAACAGATTCCATTTTACCCGTTACCTCTGCCTTTTCATACAAAGAGTCAGCAGATTTGGTTAAAGACAAAATATCAGATTCAATTCCTTTTTTCTTATTTCTTCAATATCATCCAACAAGTGATTTCCCTTCAGCTTCTCTCTCTTAGACTCAAGAAAATGATCATACTTTCCTTAGTGTAACTACATAGGGCGTGATCGACGTTTCGTCCATACAGTTGACAGAACTCTTGTGTCCCATCTTAATTGATCAAATATGTGGCGCTGAAATATTTAAGGATGTACTTTCAAATTTTAAATTATTTACAGCAGTTTGTAATTGTCTATTGATTAATAAGGCTAAAATTTAACAAAAGATTTAAACCTGTCGCCCAACACTCCTTTACTATCTGACAAGGACAGACACTCTCTCGGGGGGGGGGGGGGGGGGGGGGGGGTTGGAGGGTTGGTCACTCGCCTCCAGTAAAGATTTTTATAAAAACTTTTTGTTTTTCTACCTTAATCGATGTATTTTCCTTTTCAGGGATCATCACTTAAATTGTCGTGTTAATTATGTGCTACACTTTGTATTTCCAATACGTGTTACACTTATTAATAATATACCTATCATATAAACGTTTAATATCTTGATGTGTGATACATGCATGTAAAGAGTCTAGGACGAGGTTGAATAAACATGGTTACAACGTGATCACACGTCTTGTCATGATTGAACGCGACATGGTGTCATAATCGGGATCAATCGAAGCCATCAGCCATCAAGATTCACTAAAACGTCTCTAAAAAGGACAATGGAACACATGATAGGCCCGATGCCACATTAAACTGGGACAGCCTTGACTTAGAAGGTGATTGGGAAGCTTTTAAGCAAAATGTGGATTTCATCTTTTCTGGACCCCTAGAAGAAAAGAGTGAACCGGAAAAATGTTCTTACTTAATGTTATGGGTAGGAGACAAAGGTCGAAATCTGTTTTCTACGTGGAACATGTCCCTTGATGATCAAAAAGAACTTGTCAAATATTATGAACAGTTCGAAAATTATGTGAAACCCCGCACCAACGTTATCTATAACAGATACAAATTTCTCACCCGATATCAGAGTGACACAGAAAGTTTTGACCAGTTTGTGGCTGACCTAAAACTACTAGTAAGGGACTGCAATTACACGGATACGGAAGATATGGTGCGCGATCGGATAGTGATTGGAGTTAAAAATCACAAAATTAGAGAAAAACTCATAAACGTGGGGAATGAATTAACATTGAAGAAAGCAGTAGACATTGCTAGATTGCATGAACAATCGACAATACAGGCTAAATTGATGTCTAGAGAGGATTCTTCTATTACCGTAGTCAATAAAATAAGTGCCCGTCCTCAGAAACGTGGTGGAAAACTAAAAAATCGAGAAAAATGGACAATCTGTGCCAAACCCTAAAAGGAATGTGAATCATGACAATTGCATGAATGTGGTTACAAACACGATACACGTAATAAGACTAAATGTCAAGCACAGGGACAAACATGTCACAAATGTGGGAAGCAAAACCACTTCCAGAAAATGTGCCGCGGTGTCGCTCCCAAACAACAGAGTTCAACTCACAGAAATGACAGATCAAAGACTGTAAACACGGTGAACAACTACGAAAATGATGACTCATCTGAACTATTTCTATTTCTTCGGGGACTTTGTACAACGAAGTAGGCTGCTTGCAAATAAATTGTTGACTCGGGGATATTGCAAGCCTAGGCTTATCAAGGCCCTCAAAAAGTTTTATGGCCGTCATCACAGTATTGTTGATAAGTTTGATGTCTCTGTCTCCAGGATTGCCTTGGATATATTTGACGTCTCATAGTTCCATGTTCCTTTCACACAATTTTGATTACACACGTGACGGGTGTAGCTAGCTAAACAGGAGGTGCTTACTCTTCCGGAGCACCCGGAGTAGTTAAGAAACTACGCAAACCAGGCCAACTTCCGGTCCATTACTTTAACATGGCCCCTCTTAGCCCCTCTCAATAAATGTGAGGGGCTGATGAGATCATTATCCGTTTGATTTACGCTAATCATCCGTGACCTGATATGGCCCACCTTTAAAGCAGACGACAAATTTGAATCCTGGTGTATATTAACGGGCGTATGTCTCGCAATGTTCAAAATTTCCCTATAGTCTTATATAGAGAAATCAACCTAGGTCCCTAGGGCATCAACCACTGGATTAATATAGACGTGTGTAGTACCGATAGATTCGTCTCGTTGAGACGAACATTTGGGTGGAAAAATTATTAAAATTAATAAAGGAGGAGGAGGAAAGAGGAGGAGGAGGAGGAGGAGGAAAGAGGAGAGGAGGAGGAAAAACAATATATAAACTAAGTCTGGAACACACATCATTTCAAGTTTGAAAGTTGAATTTTAATCATATTGCTAATACACATATCAAATATAAAAATACGGGGTAACTATAGGGTAACGACGGGGTAACTGTGGGATAACCAAGGGATCTGTTCCATCTCTCCTCTCCCTCTTCCCTCCTATCCCTCCCGCTGCAAGGGGAAAGGGGCAGTGGGCGGGGCGGCGGCGGCAACGTATTCCGGATTTTTTTACTATCCGGTCCGTTTTCCAGATCCCACTTTTATCATCAACGTATGGGGCTCGAATCTAACGACACCTCCCTTTTCCTTCTAAGTGCCATACTAACAAAGTTTAAAGCATCGGTGTGATCCATCCTATAGTCTAGGTGCTCTCAGAATAGGAGGGAAGTACAAGTAACCCATCATCGCGTACTATTGCACAAGACAAAGCACTAAATTACTTTTAACCATAACTTTCTTATTTCTCTGTGGATTTTAATAAATTTTCCACCCAAATGTTCGTCTCAACGAGACGAATCTATCGGTACTACACACGTCTATATTAATCCAGTGGTTGATGCCCTAGGGACCTAGGTTGATTTCTCTATATAAGACTATAGGGAAATTTTGAACATTGCGAGACATACGCCCGTTAATATACACCAGGATTCAAATTTGTCGTCTGCTTTAAAGGTGGGCCATATCAGGTCACGGATGATTAGCGTAAATCAAACGGATAATGATCTCATCAGCCCCTCACATTTATTGAGAGGGGCTAAGAGGGGCCATGTTAAAGTAATGGACCGGAAGTTGGCCTGGTTTGCGTAGTTTCTTAACTACTACCCGGCCTCACTTCCCTGGTGGAAGTTCACGTGTCTAACCTAACTTGTCAGTTCCAAAGTTTTTACTTTGCTTCTGGATTGTGATTCGGAAATGGATAAGTATGTTTGTTTTTGATATATACATTCTGATATAAACAATGTTAATGTTATTGACACAGAGTGGACACAGACTGTATCAGTGAACAACAAACCTGTGACATTTCAACTAGACACTGGAGCCAGATGCAATGTGTTGCCCCATAAAACTTTGAAAAAACTTGACCCTCACATTGATAACAAAATTGAACCCTCAAATGCTTCACTTAGATCATACAGTGGTCATAAAATCAAATCATTGGGTTCCATTACATTACCCTGTTCATACTAACATGAAACCCGCGATATTCGCTTGGAGGTAGTTGATTTATTGTCTGACCCTATTTTAGGCTCAGCGTCGTGTACAAACATGGGTCTTGTCAGTCGACATGCTGATCTAAACGCCGTTAAGTCAAGTAGTTCGGTAAAAGCAACCTCCATTAATATTCCTGATGATGTTTTAACCAAATATCATAATAATTTTGTTGGGTTAGGTCTCATGCCCGTTCTCCATAAAATTAAAGTAGATCCGTCCGTTGAACCTGTCATACACCCTCCCAGACGTGTACCAATTGCTTTAAAAAGCAAAATAAAAGTCGAACTTGACCGCATGGTTGATCAAGGTGTAATTATAAAACAAGACCAGCCGACTCCATGGGTTAACTCAATGGTAACCATACTCAAGCCAAATGGCAAATTGCGTATATGTATTGACCCAGAGATTTAAATAAAGCCATAAAGCGGGAACACTACCCCCTTCGAACAATAGACGATGTTGTTCAGCAGTTGCCAGAGGCAAAAGTCTTCTTTAAACTTGATGCCACTAGTGGGTTTTGGCAAATTCGCTTAGATTCAGTAGTTCTATACTTTGTACATTTAATACCCCCTTTGGCAGGTGTAGCTTCACTAGACTTCCCTTCGGGATGAACTCCGCATCGGATGTTTATCAACGTGCAATCACCGGCATGGTTCAAGACCTGTCTGGTTGTGAGGCCATTATTGATGATATATTTATTTGGGGACGCGACATGTCCGAACACGATGAAAGACTTGACGCTGTCATGAAACGTATTGAACAACACAATCTTAAGCTAAGTCCTGATAAATGCAAATTTCGTAATGATCGTATTTCATACATTGGTCTACATGTATTAACGTCAGAAGGAGTCAAATCCAGCGATGAAAAAGTCCGTGCTATCATAGAAATGCCGAAGCCCCAAAACGTCACAGAGCTTCAAAGCTTCATGGGCTTTGTTCAATATTTAAGTAAATTCATTACGAATTTATTGGAAGTGAGCGCTCCACTTCGCACATTGTTAAAAAAACGTTGCTTGGCACTTGGAAAATAGTCAAGAAATCAGTTTTAATTCTCTGAAGGAATTAATCAGTAAAGCCCCAGTCCTACGTTACTTTGACCCGAGTAAACCACTTGTTCTGACAGTTGACGCTAGCTCAAAAGAATTAGGTGCTTCCTTACCTCTGGATGACCAGCCAATCGCATATGCATCGCGTGCTCTCAATAAATGTCAGCAAAACTATGCTCAGATTGAGAAAGAGACCCTTGCGATTGTGTTTGGCTGTACTAAGTTTTATCCATATTACGGTAGAAAGCGACCATAAAACTTTACAATCAATTTTCCGTAAGCCTTTGTACCAAGCACCCGCTAGGCTTCAATCACTTTTACTAAGCTTACAAAGATTTGATCTTCATGTAGAGTTTAAGCCAGGGAAACTCATGCATTTAGCAGACACTTTAAGTCGTGCTTACTTAAACGAGTCAGTTGAGAAACTCGAACCAGACATTATTGTCAGCTCATTATCATACTTACCCATTACTCCAGAGCAATATGAAAAGTTTCAAATTGCTACTATGGAAGACCCAGAGCTTCAGACCCTCCAAAGCATTGTTAAATCTAGTTGGCCTAACAATAAAGCTAAAGTACCTGAACTAGTACACCAGTATTGGCCATTTCGAGATGAGATCTCTTGCACTGATGGTCTTATGTTTAAGGCATATAAACGTATTGTACCTCAGTCATTACGTAAAGAAATGCTGGATAAAATCCATAGCTCGCATCTCGGTATTATCAAATGCACTAGCCGAGCTCGAGAAATACTTTATTGGCCACATTTAGCTTCTGATATTAAGGAAGTTGTAGGCAAATGTGACATATGTGCTCTACATGCTAATCAGAACTCCAAGAAACCACTCATTGAAACGGAAACCCGACCGTCCGTGGTCCATAGTCTCAGCAGATCTGTTTGATTTGCAAAGTCACTCATATCTCATTACTGTTGACCATTTTTCCAAATGGCCGGAAGTTACAAAACTTGAAAATATGTCAAGTGCTAACACAGTAACGCACTTAAAAAGTCAGTTTGGTCGTTATGGAATTCCAGACAAATTTATCTCGGATAACGGACCGCAATTCTCGTGTCAAACCTTTAAAAAGTTTGCTAGGGAATATGGTTTTACTAATGTCACATCGAGTCCGCATTTTCCTCAGTCCAATGGCCAGGCAGAACGCACTGTGCAAACCATAAAAAACTCTTGCGTAAAAGTGACGATTCATACAAAGCTTACCTTTGCTTGCTTATCGTAACACCAAAATTGACATACTCGATCGGTCACCAGCTCAACTATTTTTTGGTCGAAGACTTAAAACCGATCTCCCAACCACTGCATCCTTATTGAATTTGGAAAAAAATATGCTCACAAGATGTGAAAAAACGTCTCAAAGTCAAGAAATATAAGTATAAGCTTAACTATGATGCTCATGCAGGTTCTGAATTCGTGATATTTACCCAGGCGAAAAAACGGTCATGCGTGACAGTGTGGGTAAATGGACACCTGCTACCGTCGTATCGAAGCATAGCACTCCAAGATTGTTCATTCTTGAAGCACAATCTGGACGCAATTATAGGCGTAATAGAAAACACATACGTCCTACCACTGCAAACTTAACATCAACTCCTGAAGAGTTGTCTCCCCATGTTGAATCTCCTAGTATCCTTAATAATGCTGCATCTGTAAGTGCAGACCCACACAAAGATCACTCTCGCCCCGAGACAGTCAAACCATTACCAAAACCACCTCCTGTAAATACACCGCCTGCTCCATTACCCAGTCGTCAAACCCGTTCTGGTAGAACCACTTCCATTCCACAAAAATACAAAGATTTTGTAATGGGCTGAAATTGATTTTATGTTTACTGTTACATTAATGTTTGAAGTATGTTTTTATGTTTTGTTTGAATAACAGGTTGATTACATGTGTTATTTCTACATAAAATACGTTGTGCTTGATACAGTGAATTTTATACAACAAAGACTTGAAAGAACTTTAGTATAGACTTTTGTCAAAAAAGGAAGGATGTCGTGTTAATTATTTGCTACACTTAGCATTTCCAATACGTGTTATACCTATCACATAAACGTTTAATATCTTGATGCGATACATGCATCTAAAGAGTCTAGAGGACGAGGTTGAATACCCATGGTCACAACGTGATCACACGTCTTGTCATGATTGAACGCGACAAAATTGATTCGTCACATATTGTCTTTCAATTATTATAACTTGAACGAATTCCGTGCGAGTTTGTTCGACTTCTGTTGAAATTTCGCCTTCGAGAAATGAAGAAGACATCATAAAAAGCAGACGACAACCGAAGAGAAACGAAAAATATTTAACAAGAGCAAGAAAGACCTGTGGCCAAAAGCAACGAATCTAAAAGCGGAACTTGTAATCTATTACAAACTGGCAACAACATAACTTTCAAATGCGGAAAAACTTTTTATATTAAACGGGACATGAACTTCAACATTGAAAACGTATTTACTGCATAACTTGGGGGAAATTACATAGGACAAACTGGTAATAGTTCAAATCAACGTGTCGCCGGAAACCAGGCAAATACCTATTAGTGAACATTGTAATATTGTGATGACGGCCATAAAACTTTTTAACATGTTTATATATAGATGGATCCACTTCAAGTTATAGAAGTTTTGTGCTTCATGCATCTTTACTTCTATTATAATATTTTACATTCATTTTTTAATTTTGTTTAAATGTTAGCTCGGAGGAAAATGTGACCATTTAATCTGGAGATGGCAGCTACTCTACTGTTTCCGAACTTCTAACGACATCTTCTGAATTAAGTTTAAAGAAAATGGTAATTTTTAATCTTTAAAACGATTTAATTCGATATGTTACCTTTCAAGTCTAAGAAAGGAGGGTTTTCATGTCAGTGGTCTCTCTCAGTTTTTTTGTGAATGGGGTCGGGGCCCTGGCAAAGTGGCAATTGTGAAAATTAGCGTTGTAATGACTGAAATTGTGAAAGTGAAAAATACTATTTGGTGATACAAAACTCTAAAATACATATGACAATATCAATCTTGAATAGTTTCACCAAGTCAAAGAATGTGTCTAAAATTCCAGGATTTACAAATGTCAATATTACACTTTAATACTATTTAAAAGTCAATGTTGTCTTAAAAAAGATGAGATAGAAGTAAAGTGCTTTATACATCTTTAATTCTTGTATCAATCAACAAGAGGCCCATGGGCCTTAACGCTCACCTGTGACCTTTGAAGCCATGAGCTTCATTCAAATATCAAAATGATAATTGGGCCAACATTCTAATATACATACCTATACAAAAAATTTATAGTTTTTAAGATAAATAACAATTTAAGTACTTGTTTGTATCTGTGATCTTGACATTTGAACCCATGCTCTTCATTCATAAATCAAAATGACCACTGTGCCAGTACCAACAATATTCTAATATACATGCCTATAAAAAAAGTTCATAGTTTTCAAGTTACCCATTAAGGTATTTATTCGCATCTGTGACCTTGACCTTTGAACCCATGACCTTCATTCATATATCAAAATGATCATTAGGATAATACCTAAATATTCTAATATACATGCCTATACAAAAGGTTTATAGTTTTTGACATAAATAATCATTTCAGACCTTGTTCACATCTGTGAACTTGACCTTTGAACCCATAACCTTCATTTATATATCAAAATGGTTGTTAAGCTAATACCTACAATATTCTAATATACATGCATATACAAAAAGTTAAGTTTTCAGATAATTTACCATTCAGGCATTCATTCACATCTGTGACCTTGACCTTTGAACCCATGACCTTCATTCATATATCAAAATGATCGTTAGGATAATACCTAAAATATTCTAATATACATGCCTATACAAAAAGTTCATAGTTTTTGAGATAAATAATCATTTAAGTACTTGTTTACATGTGACCTTGACCTTTGAACTCATGACCTTTAATTATATATCAAAATGACCATTGGGCCATTACCTACAATATTCTAATATACATGCCTATACAAAATGTCTATAGTTTTAGAGATAAATAATCATTTCAGTATTTGTTTACATCTGTGACCTTGACCTTTGAACTCATGACCTTTATTTATATATCAAAATGACCATTGGGCCATTACCTACAATATTCTAATATACATGCCTATACAAAAAGTTCATAGTTTTGCAGATAATTAACTATTTTGGTAAACTTGTACATCTGTGACCTTGACCTTTGAACCCATGAACTTAATCAATATATCAAAATGATCGTCATGTCAATACCTACAATTAACCAAAAGTCCTACATCATTATCACCAGAAATGTTTAAAAAATAGCATTTTTTATCAAAGGTCAAAAACTGGGACATGACCTTGACCTTGACATCAATCGGAAGAAAATCGCAAGACAAGATCAACAGTGAAAACGCCATACAATTATCTTCAGCCATTATGAATTTGTAACAATAAATGTCTCATTTTAAAAATTACGTAATTTTACGCAAAAAACGCGTAACCTATTTTTCGTCTAATTTTCATAAAAAACACAATTTTACTGTTCCCAGGTATGCTGAATCCAAATATCCAATCAAAATTTGCCTGCACCTTTTGGTTTCAGAGAAGAAGATTTTTTTGTCTTTTTGCTATTTTTAGTAACAGCAGCCATCTTGTTGGGCGTGGCCAAACCCTGAACACAATTTTGAAAGGCTGTTACCCAGGCATAATATTCACCAAGTTTCATCAAATATGGCCCAGTAGTTTTGGAGGAGAAGATTAAAATGTAAAGTTTACACACGACGGACGACGGACGGTGATAGATTGCAATAGCTCATCTGAGCCTTTGGCTCAGGTGAGCTAAAAACAAACATACTTATCCATTTCCGAATCACAATCCAGAAGCAAAGTAAAAACTTTGGAACTGACAAGTTAGGTTAGACACGTGAACTTCCACCAGGGAAGTGAGGCCGGGTGCTCCGGAAGGGTAAGCACCTCCTCATATTTGAATGTTAGATTTAGAAAGGGTAGATAGGAGATAACGCCCTATACTTTTCCTAAACAGCACTTATTTCCTGTGAAAGGTTGTTTCTCAAGTATCTAAAAAGGAGAAATTTTAAATGTCTGGGCTCAACATGGATTAAAGGTTCCAAAACCAGATACCATGCCTACAGATTTTGGAAGGGTAGATAGGAAATGAGGGTTAAATAACGAGGGTCAAATGTTATTCCTAAACAACACTTATCGCCTTGAAGATGCTTGAGAATACTCATATTTCTTATCATCTTATCTTTGCAAGCCGTTTTTTATTTAATCAAGCGGTTATATCTTCGGGTGGAGAACCTATTCTCACACTCTACAGACACTTGTTTGTTTTTGTCCAATACATTTTTTTTTCAGGTCCAGTGGAAGAGTATTTAAATCGACAGGTATAAGGTATTGTTTGTATTGTAGCATTAGTTTGCTGCTCTATGGAACAGAAGATGCTAAACACTTAATAAGACTGGTTAGTGTCGTCTTTGACGTAGAACATGTACAGCAGGTAATTGTATAATTACACGAATTTCTAGATTATTAGCTCATAAGTTGTTTCCATCAAAATCCTACCAACCCACGTAGATTAAGAAATTTCACTTTCACTTGAATTTCTAATCCATTTTTAACTTGGCATTTCTGTGAAACATCAAACTCTCTTTACATCCTATACAATAGGTTACGGTGATTCTGGTTTGTGTTTATCTTACAAAAAGATAAATATCAGAGTTGGAGACATTTTAAACATGTCGTTTTTATTAAATATTTCATAAAAATTTCATGCACAATTTATATTTTTAATTTCAGATTGCAAGCTTTATTTACAGCATAGATAAGGCAGTGGCGTTTTTTATTCCATTTGTTAATCCAAATGCCATCTCAGAGAGGCCGAAAGAATTCCCTTCAATTCAGAAGCCGATTGGATGGTTTTGAGAGTGAACTTGTAGAATGTGCTCGTGTAGGGGCATATTCATGTCTGTATCTATATTTTTCTGGTTAGTCATAAAAATTTAATTATTAATCATTTCTGTCAATATTCCCAAAGCATACGTTTTCAAATACAATGTATATGGTTTTGTGTTTTAAACTTGTTTCATCTATTTGATCGTACATTTCACTTGGTAATAACCGTAATATTCATCCGGTGTGAATGATTTTAATATTTACATGTAACAAAAAGTCTACTTCTTAAACAGGATTGTTGCAAGTTAAATTAATAAGTACAGCAATTAGACTACCAGTACAGCAGCATTGTTTGGAGAAGGTTTATGTTTTTGAAGTTGCCAAGGACCATGTGAATGATTTTAATATCTACATGTAACAAAAAGTATGTTTCTTAAACAGGATTGTTGCAAGTTAAACTTATGAGTACAGCAATTAGACTACCAGTACAGCAGCATTGTTTGGAGAAGGTTTATGTTTTTGAGAGTTGCCAAGGACCATGTGAATGATTTTAATATCTACATGTAACAAAAAGTATGTTTCTTAAACAGGATTGTTGCAAGTTAAACTTATGAGTACAGCAATTAGACTACCAGTACAGCAGCATTGTTTGGAGAAGGTTTATGTTTTTGAGAGTTGCCAAGGACCATGTGAATGATTTTAATTTACATGTAACAAAAAGTATGTTTCTTAAACAGGATTGTTGCAAGTTAAACTTATGAGTACAGCAATTAGACTACCAGTACAGCAGCATTGTTTGGAGAAGGTTTATGTTTTTTAGAGTTGCCAAGGATCATGTGAATGATTTTAATATTTACATGTAATTACATGTAACAAAAAGTCCGTTTCTTAAACAGGATTGTTGCAAGTTAAATTAATAAGTACAGCTAATAGACTACCAGTACAGCAGCATTGTTTAGAGAAGGTTTATGTTTTTGATAGTTGCCAAGGACCATGTGAATGATTTTAATATTTACATGTAACAAAAAGTCTGTTTCTTAAACAGGATTGTTGCAAGTTAAACTAATGAGTACAGCAATTAGACTAACAGTACAGCAGCATTGTTTGGAGAAGGTTGATGTTTTTTAGAGTTGCCAAGGACCATATGAATGTATGAACATCAATGCCCCTCCAGTTCACATCCTGTGGACACGATTTAGACATAATTCGGAGCTGAATCATATACAGCCTGTTACATTTTATGATGGTAAGTTTTAAATGCTGTCACATGCAGTGGCAGCTGCCTTTGTATGTTGGGAGTTTTTGATAGATAACATATTTTGTGTGTTTGGTAATATAGTATTTCAGCAAACAATCGGTATACCAATGGGTACAAACTGTGCACCATTGCTTGCTGATTTGTTTCTTTATTCTTACGAAAGAATTTATGCAGAACCTTGTTAAATCTGGAGAGAAAACTGTCGCCAAATCATTCAACTCAACATACAGATACATAGATGACGTTCTGTCTCTTAACAATCCTAAATTTGGAGACTATGTAAATGTCATCTATCCTAGTGAGCTTGAAATAAAAGACACGACTGATTCCTCAAGTTCTGCTTCATATTTAGACTTATACCTGAATTATGACGCACAAGAAAGGCTACATTTGAAACTTTATGACAAACGTGATGACTTCAATTTTTCTATTGTCAACTTTCCTTTTTTATGCAGCAATATACCTGCTTCTCCTGCTTATGGTGTATTTGTTTCCCAATTAATACGCTATGGTAGAGCTTGTTCCCACTACGGGGACTTTGTACAACGAAGTAGGCTGCTTGCAAATAAATTGTTGACTCAGGGATATTGCAAGCCTAGGCTTATCAAGTCCCTCAAAAAGTTTTTTATGGCCGTCATCACAGTATTGTTGATAAGTTTGATGTCTCTGTGTCCAGGATTGCCTTGGATATATTTGACGTGTCATAGTTCCATGTTCCTTTCACACAATTTTGATTACACACGTGACGGGTGTAGCTAGCTTAACAGGAGGAGCTTACCCTTCCGGAGCACCCGGCCTTACTTCCCTGGTGGAGGTTCACGTGTCTAATCTAACTTGTCAGTTCCAAAGTTTTAACTTTGCTTCTGGATTGTGATTCGGAAATGGATAAGTATGTTTGTTTTTTATTATTGTGCTATGCATTTATAATGTCAATAAGAGTCGTAATAATTTTTTTTCATCTGAATGAAATTCATGTATAGTTATATTTAGTTCTAGAACTTACAATGGTATGAAGATCTGTCATGCATTTGAATCAAGGTACAAAAAGTGTCTACAACTCGTAGTTACAGAAAACCAAAACCAGAAAAAGAGGAATGTCTAAATATTGTGGAAGGCAAGAAATAGACACATGTGAGTGTCATGCATAGGTTTAAACCCGTGATAAATGCAAGGGAAGGATTCATTTCAAAATTAAGTTTAAACAAGAGGAATATAATTATACAATACTTTATATCGCAAGTATCATTAAAATTATGTAGTCTATCGCAAATAACTCTGATCATACACTACAATGATAGAGTCATCAAATTAGTTAATTATTCTTGTAGTAAAAATTATTATTAACGTTTAATTAAAATTTTTTATTCAGTAATGTTGTGTTTTATTTCAACATTATAGTTGATACAATCAAGACAAGGCTAAAACACAAGAGATTATACTACACCAGGGAACTAGCAAAAGTCAAAGCATCTGTAAAAGTGGTGCCAGCACAGACGAAATATACAAAAGCAAATAAGCATATTATGACACACTGGATGCTTTGTTGAGGTCACAAATAACTTCAAGAAAGTCAATGAAGACATTGGTAAGTTTCAGACGAGTTACAATAGGCACAAAACTAATCTCTAACAATACAGGCTTCTCCTCTATATCCACCTTGTGGCGTTAATCTCTCAAAACATTTACATGATTTTTCATGCCTCCAATCACCAAGTGTCGTCACTATTAAGACTTTATCAAGCAAATTTTATTCTCGGGTACGTTTTTGTTTTCTTACAAAAAAAATCATATAGCACACACGCTGCCAGTACAATGGTTATCACTGTCTGAATCCAATGGTATTAGCTTCTCAAATATTCGAAAACGAGCTGCTAGAATCCCAAACACATTCTCTGGTATTCTTTGTGTGCGTGAGTCTGCAGTTCAATATTCTCTTATTTTGGTCAATGTTTATACAGGGGCACCACAGACGAAATATACAAAAGCAAATAAGCATATTATGACACACTGGATGCTTTGTTGAGGTCACAAATAACTTCAAGAAAGTCAATGAAGACATTGGTAAGTTTCAGACGAGTTACAATAGGCACAAAACTAATCTCTAACAATACAGGCTTCTCCTCTATATCCACCTTGTGGCGTTAATCTCTCAAAACATTTACATGATTTTTCATGCCTCCAATCACCAAGTGTCGTCACTATTAAGACTTTATCAAGCAAATTTTATTCTCGGGTACGTTTTTGTTTTCTTACAAAAAAATCATATAGCACACACGCTGCCAGTACAATGGTTATCACTGTCTGAATCCAATGGTATTAGCTTCTCAAATATTCGAAAACGAGCTGCTAGAATCCCAAACACATTCTCTGCTATTCTTTGTGTGCGTGAGTCTGCAGTTCAATATTCTCTTATTTTGGTCAATGTTTATACAGGGATATGGTTTCATTAGATATTTCTTTAGAGGAAAGGCATCATCTCCGACAATTGCATATAGTATTTTCATGTATTTTTAATTATTGTTTTCAAGTATGTTACCGATATTTGGTTGTCCAAAAACCTCACTATCATTGACTCTTCCATTGGTTTCAGTATCAACAACTGCCAACAGCAGGACATGTTCGGATAATGTGCTTTCCATCAATTGCTCCTATAAAATTTGGAAAACGTCCATTTTTCTTCAAAACCTGTAGCAACTTTTTCTTATTCTTTTGAAACAATTTCTACTTCGTTACACATACTTGGAAAAATGCGGTGGTGATGGGTTTGTCTGAAGCATCAGTTTTCGGGGAGATAGACGCCCATTTCTTTTCCTAAGAAATGAAAGCCGTCTTGTACAGTTGATGTTTCTGTGCTTCGGGAAATGAGGTCACAAAAGAAGCCAAACGAGAAAGAGATTGACGATGATATCACGCCAGTGAATTGAAAAACATCAGTGACCTAAATGTAAAATAATTTGACGAAATTAAAGCTACAGAGCATTAGTTTTATGCTAAGCTACCAAGACATCCATTGCCACATACATCCGCATATAACTATCATGGGTAAAATTATATGCCAATGATACAAATGGCCAGTACGGGTTATAGGGAAGCCTAACTGAAACAATATCGGATTCATAAATAAGTGTTTTACCTTTAGAAACGGGTCTCTAAGTTCATTATAAATTGCCTTGCAATTGTGTAACTGCAGTTCTAGATATCCGGTATAGATTTTGAAGTGACTGGTAACTTTCAGTTACATTGCCATTATCTTTAGCTCTTTGATCAAGACAAACTTTACATTGATTGAAGTTTTTCTATATATTGCCTGGTTAACTAATTCGTCTTCGCTCTTATTATTTGTATTTTGTATTGTGTATTATGAAATGCTATTCGTTGTGTAGGCGGGTCAAGCGTTCTGTTGAGAGTCTGCACATTCAGTGGCGAGAAAAGAAAATTGCAAAAGAATAAAGACGCAAATTATTACAAAGCGTGTCAGATTATTTCAGCAGTCGTGAGTGGACAAATTCCAATGGATCGGTTACAATAAGGATAACTCAAGAAATGTTTTGTAAATATTGCCGAAAATGTCCTCTGTCGGCCGATAAACATGATGCTCTGTAATTTGTCGCGGAACCAAAAATTTGCGTATTGACCCAATGAAAATTCGCCATTTCGAAAACATGACAAGGGAGATAATACCTATGAACGAAAACGAGGCTGGGAGGGGGGAAGCTACATCCGCCCAGTATAGTTGCAAAGTAGAATATGAGATTGAAACGGGAAAAAAAATATTTTTGTTGTACCTCAGGTTGTACAAAAGTCTTAGGTATATCTCAATCTTTACAACTTAAAATCCAAAAAATATTTGTCAAGAGTTTTAATTTTTAAAGCATTTATTTGATGTATTAATTACAGCCGAAAATAGTTTATTTCTATCATCTGTCACAATTACTGGACAGTCTATCAAGATATGTCATCTTCTATAGTATTACTATTACATTTAGTGCATAATTTATCTTTTCTTTCTTTTTTGAATAACGTCTAATTTCAATCTTTATTCTGTGATGTAATTTTTAAACTGGTTATATTTTTCTATGATTAAATGATCTAATATATCGCTAAATAATCAGTTTGTATTCCTGATATCGATGTATGGCCAATGTAAAATTTAATATTTTATAATGTATTAAAATCAGTTTGGCAATCTTTTTTTAAGGTAAAATAAACAAAGTTTTTCGAAAGATTGAAATTTTTACCCTAAAAATCTTCATATTTAATTTGATCAACGCTCGTGACATTTAATGAGTCCTAAAGTATTCCGATTGTGTTCAACGTCGCTGATGTCGCTTTCCTTATTTCAAACTCTTTTTTTTCATTTCTATAGGCCCTCAATATATTTAACAAATTTAAACTGCACAAACATTTTTAACTTTTGATTTTGAAAATTTCATATTTTGATTTTATTTATTATCATAATTTCATTCTGCAAATATTTCTCGAAGTCGGAACTTTTGTAATAGAATATTACTGGAACCGAGATTCATTCAGTCGTTTATTTATTTCAAAAGTGATACGTTTTGACTTGTTAGTATTACGTGTACAAAAGTGTAAATTACATATTGGTATTCACAGGTAAAGGTTGCTAATTAATGCTGATAATCTGCATACCTTATCAACAGACGAGGTAATTTATTGATAACGGAAGCAAATTCCAAATTCACATTGAATCGGATGATAGTATATTCTAGGTGGAAAATGTACCTACATGGTGTTAATCTCATTAACGGATTAATTAATTACCTTGAATATTATGATTTTGAGTTACTAATACCCACACCAGTTTTGAAACTACCGTGAATTAATACTTCTAATTTCATGACTTCGTTGTTAATTTCTATGTAATCAAATAAATAAAAAGATTCATTCATTCATTCTAAATTTACCGTTCAGAGCACATGACATAAAATTCTGTGACGATGAATCAGCGACAATTATAGATGTTTGAACTATGTTCTCAAAATGATTTTTTTATTTATATCTTTTGTTAAACAAAGACTTTAAAATGAAATAAAATTCAAATTATTTAATTTCTAAAACGGAAAACTTTGGGTGAAAATACCTATACAGGTATTCTTTAACAATATGCCGGTAACCTGTGAAAGACCGTAAAAATCGTAGAATTTTTTCAATCTTTAACGCAAAATGGAAGCAAAAAGTCGTTTATAAAAAATGTAAAAAAAAATTATTCTGAGAAACAACAAATGTCGAAAAATGAAACTAATAATCAAGATTTTGGATACTATAAGGGAAAAGGGTGAAATTAAAACAATTTTTTTAAACAAAATAGAAGGAAAGACATTAGATATGAAAATAATTTTTACACCATAGGCACGGGATTATTTCGATCTTTTATAATTGATGATAACAAACTTGATGGTTTAATGGTAAAAATGTCTTTTTCAACGATTTTATTCTCGTTCCTTTATAATTTAATTCCTGTAATTATAAATCGGGCAGCTATTCGCGGCCTATCGATGAGGAAAATTTCTAATATGGCAAGCGATCGAGTGGTTTATTTATTTATTTTTAAAATAAATACAATTACGAGTTCTTACTCTTAACTAATAAAGGTTTTTACTCATTTATAATCTGATAATACCACTTTACACTAGAAGGGGGTTTTACCGGAATAATTGCGAAATTCCGGAATAGTTAGACACTTTCCGTAATGTTTGGAAAAATCCGGAATCTTAAGACGGAAATCCGGAATAATAAGTCAAAATCCGAATATTTGGGCAAAATCCGGAATATTTGGACAAAATCCGTAATTATCGGTCAAAATCCGGAATAATTGGACTATACTTTTTACGGTAAATTTTCCGGAATCTAAAAATTCCGGATTTTGTCTGATTATTCCGGATTTTGTCTAATTATTTCGGATTTTGCCTAATTATTTCGGATTTTGACTTATTATTCCGGAAAATGTCCAATTATTACGGTAAAGTATTTTAAAAAATTTAAATTTTCAATTCGCGGCATTTTGTCTTATTTCGCCGACGTGCAAATAGCCACACTTTCAATGAACATGTGTAAGGGGAAAAAATACCTTACAAATACTTGTAATAAATGTTCCGCCCTCGATCAGCCACCATTTTTAAT
This sequence comes from Anadara kagoshimensis, assembly GCA_021292105.1. Classification (NCBI taxonomy): domain Eukaryota; kingdom Metazoa; phylum Mollusca; class Bivalvia; order Arcoida; family Arcidae; genus Anadara; species Anadara kagoshimensis. The sequence goes on from CM037859.1 coordinate 11,256,392, forward strand.
TTGCCTGTATGGTGATCACCGTGCCGATGTATTTATTTCATCAAGTTTTCTAAACTACGGTAAACAAAATATCAGAAATTTATTTATAAATTAATATGTCCTTTGTAAATAGGAAGAATTTATATGCTAAAATATAAATGTTTATCATACTTCCACAAACAAAAAATACAGTAGACTTATATCGAATGTAGATGATTTCAAAATAATGTACATTGAATGGAAAACTGTAATGGTTTATTTATCCAAATGGAATATTTTCGTAGTTTGATCCATGGATAATATTTTACAGGTAAATATTGTTCATACACAATATTTTAAGGATAAGCCATGGCATTTATTCCGCCGGATAGATTTTGCCATGAAAGTATATCCTCCCGGACACATTTTCATCCGGATAAAATTATCGATTACATAACCACTTGGCTGTGATGACTTTTTATTTTCTTATACCCTGTATGAACCTTGAACGCTTGATTTACACTATCCCGTGGATACTCCAAACCCCATAATTTCTGACTTGCTATGGTAGAGCTATGCTGTATAATATATTTATTTACTTAAATATAGTTATTAATTTACCATGTTTCACAGTTCAATTGTTATGCAATTTTCGTTCACGTGTCCTCTTAATAATTAGTTAAGATACATAATTATGTAACTATATCTCATATAATGGGGATAACAATAAATGATTATGATGACAATAAAATACAGGTAAATTATAGTTAAAATTACAGGTAAAACACCCTTGAATAGGCCCCTTAATCCCCATCTCTCATAAGGTTGGACATTTGGGGACCACACCATTTTATACATGTGATTAATTAAACTAATTACATTTTTTAAATTATCACAGATCATGCAGCAGGCGTGTTCATCGTTAAATTTAGCACGTATTTATCATTGAGGTCCCCACCCGGGGACGTTTTAGGGACCCTCAGCTGGACAAGGCCACATTTGATAGTATTCGGCGAACTATCAAAAAACAATTAAAGGCCAGATTGCCTAAGTACTTCCTTGAGCACTGCACTAACTACCCAAGGTTTTACAAGGGCGACAAAGTCCACTTTAATGCTGAAGGGT